>JAOTOM010002461.1:0-17500 GCA_034440615.1 Ashinkailepas kermadecensis
GGCCTGCTGACAGTCTGGTGATGGTCTGCTGACAGTCTGCTGATGGTCTGCCGATGGTCCGCTGATGGTCTCCTGACGGTCTGCTGACGATCTGCTGACGGTCTGCTGATGGTCCGCTGATGGTCTCCTGACGGTCCGCCGATGGTCTGCTGAAGGCCTGCTGACGGTCTGCTGACGGTCTGCCGATGGTCTGCTGACGGTCTGCCGATGGTCTGCTGATGGTCTGCTGACGGTCTGACGGCCTGCTGACACATCTGTTTGATGTGGAGCTGATTATTGGTGATGACGGCAACGCGGAAGCGCCACTGGAAAGGCCTTCCGGAACCGGGAATGTACGCGGCCGCGTACGTGACTCACCGATTTTAGAAACGGCCTGCGTAGCCGGGACGCCCGCTCTCTTGTCGGTATCGTCGGTCGGCCTGGGCGAGCGGCGCACGGCCGACACACGCAGTACAGTGGCTGCTGCCGCGGCGGAGTGTTGTCGCTCGTCAGTGTGCCGTGTGCCGTGTGCTGTGTGCTGTGTGCTGTGTGCTGTGGACGGTGTGCTGCGTCTTCTGAGTCGGCCACGCCGTGTCGGCAGGTATGGCCACGCTGGACCGGAAGGACGTGTGTGCGGCTGTCAGCTCGGCAGAAGAGAACAGCGGCGCCGGCGACGGCTCAGGGTGTCCGGCGGCCGGAGATGTGGCAAGTGTTCTGCAATGCGAGCTTGCCAGACCCGCCCCGAGAGACAAAGATGTCTCCAGCATCCTAGAGGATAGACATGTTTCCAGTGTGCCCGAGGGCAGAGACGTATCTAGTGTTCTGCAAGCTAGAGATGTTTCCAGTGTGCCGCAAGGTATATATGTCTCCAGTGCCCTGCCAGATAAAGATATATCTAGTACTCGGCCAGGCAGAAATATCTCCGGTGGCCTGGGAGATAGAGATGTCTCCAGCATCCTACAGGATAGAGATGTTTCCAGTGTACCGGGGGACAGAGACGTCTCCAGCATCTTTGGAGATAGAAACATCCCAAGCGTCCCGGTAGTTGGTGGCGTCGTAGGTTCGTCGATGAAGGATGTTGCAAGTTTGCTGGCTGGCCCGCCGTCGCCTAACGAGAGCTACCTGGCGCGGCCCCAGACGTGGCCAGACGTGAGGAGCGCGGCAGACACGGCCGCCGGGGGCCAGCCGGTGACGGCCGACGGCATGGGCCACCTCGTGGGCGGCAGAGCCGTGGTGCGCCCCTGCGACGCCGCAGACGCACCGCACCCTACGTGGGACATCGGCCAGCACCACCATTGGGCAAAAAAGCCGGCAGAAGCCGCTCCCGGGCACGGCGCAGAGACGAAAAAATCACTGTTCGCGAACCTCAAACGCGCTTTCAGTCAGCAGCCGGAAAAGCGTCCGGCACCCAACGACAGACCATCGACAGACCAGAGCTAACGCTACAACGTCAGGCACTAACAGACCAGAGTTAACGCTACGTCTGGTACCCAACGACAGACCATCGGCAAGTCAGAGCTAACGCTACAACGTCCGGCACCAACAGACCAGAGCTGACGCTACAACGTCCGACACCCAACAACAGACCACCGACAGACCAGAACTAAAGCTACAACGTCCGTCAGGTCCGACAACGGGTCATCGACAGACCACAACTAGCGCTACAATGCGACCAAGGTCGGCGCTCTGACGAGACGCGTTGCCAGCAGAAAGGTCACCACGCCACGACCGGTTCCCATATGCGTCACGGTTAAACATCCTTCACATGCAGCAGACGTGGCGACGCCGTCTTCTCCCCACCGGGGTGCAATCAAAGTCCCCGCATCTCTCCCTCCATCCCTCCTCATTGCAATGAAGAAGCTAGCAGGGTGGTCCGTCACTTTTTCATTGCCTGATCGTGGCAGATACCACGTAGGGTCCGGGCCTTTGAAAGGCGGGAAAGACGTATTTACGTGAAAGCTTTACTCACGTATCACATTATTTTTCTTGCCAAGTGCCTACCCAATAGCCTTTCCAATTGCAACCCAGTGTTTTAGATAACATGCGCACTTGCCTGTTGATGGTGTTTCGAGTTTGTGTCATAATAAATACCACTGCGAGCGATGGTTTAGATGTATTTGCCTTCTTCCCCACCCGGATTAGTGTTGGTTGGTTGATTGGTTATTCGCTTTAAGACGCCGTCTGCTTTGGTCATGTAGCGCCGCCAATTTCACACCGATTTGTCATGAACAGGTGGGACTCGAACCCACAACCTTTCGGATGGGAGACGAGCATCCTACTCCTAGATCACTCATCCCCCAAGTTGTACTTAAAACTGCCAGGTGTATTAAGTCCAGGTGATGTTTATCGTGCTCATTGCTCGAGTTTTTCCTGATTAAGTGCCATTTCAACGCAGTACAAAAATAGAAAAATCGCAACGACTACGTTTTGGCAAGCTAGTGGTATTAAACGGCAAAGAGCATTTACTGGCAAAAGTTGTTAACCCCGCAGCAGGCCACGATGGACTCTCGAATCACCGGGATCCGGAGAGCCACAGAAATGAGAAAAAAAATCACAAATATGTCATGCTCTCCTGCACAAGGTTGATGTGTCTTGACAACGAAATTTTTCCCGGTCTCTGGTATTAACCAGTTAATGCCAGCATCTTGCCAACCCTGGTATTAACACTGATCTTGGAAATGAACACGACGCAGTGAAGTGTACATGGTTTTATCATCAGGCGCCGTGAAACGTTTCATGCCCAAGCGACGGTGTGCTTTGTCGTTTTCAAATACCCTTGAATCACACGTACTCCAGTTTTGTGTGTAAAGAAAATATACGACCTTCAATATACCAGACGATGGCCCCTGGCCGAAACGTTGAGTAATAAAATATAACCTTTATCGTTACTTCTGATATCAACTCAGCACCTCCTGGTATATTGAAGGTCGTATATTTTCTTTACACGCAGTGTCTAAAACCCAGGAGCATCTAAGAGCCATTCTTCGTTGTATTACTCCAGTTTTCATATATCATTCGTATTCTCCAAACACAGAATCATCCTCTGATGCGGAAACCAAACAATGGTCAACACAGATTTGGCTCGCCAGTCATGGAAATGGCCACAATACATTTCACAGCTGACGTTCAGAAAGGTAGAGCAGAGCATGATTCGGTTCCAGTAGTTTCTCCGAGTCGCTCTCCACGATAAAAAAGACCAATGGCATGCACAAGCGTCGCGAAGAGCATACATGGAAAGTCCCCTAGCACGCACCACAGCCTATACAGTTTTTCCAACGGCGTGCTGGTGTTAGAATGCGCCCCCCCAGTCGCGGTTCGGCAGGAATCGTCACAGCTCGGTCATGGCGTTCAGTAGTAGATGCAGCGCACCCTGTGGAAGGGCACGGCGTCCGTCTGCTTGACGTGGTCGCGGCGGTAGCCCCAGACGAAGTTGTCCACCACGATGCTGTTGAGGCGCGTGTCCGACAGCGGCCGACCTGCCATCTGTCGGACGGCGGCGACGATTCGCTCGACAGCCTCGATGCTGCAGCCGCGTATCTCCACCTCCATCTGGTCGCCCGAGCTGAACACGTGACCGGCGCGCAGCAATTCAGTCAGCTGAGCCGAGTACTCGAGCGCCCCCAGGTAGGCGAGCGTCTGTGGGACCCTACCGCCGCCGGATGGGTCATTATCGAGGTAGCCCGGTCACAGGTCAGGGCAGTCGGTGGCACGAGGCGACACCTGGTCACCGGCTGTGCTGCTGTTGGTTCCATGAGGTGTGGGCCGGTTGCCAGCCGGGGCCTGTCGCTATCGCGCGGTGATCGTATCGCTCGCAAGTGCCGGTCGCCCGTCGATAAGCAAGGCGGGGTCAGTGAACGCGGCACCAAGGTACGGCATTCGACGCCGGGTAAAGGAGTCTTCTGGTATGTTAAACGGGGACCTTAGCTTCAGTCACGCCACCCCACTCCACTGCAGGAAAACAAATGGAGAATGGGGAGCGATGAAATTTAGAAAAATGTCTGTTTGGCGAGTTGTACTTATGACGGAGTGAACGGTTCTGTTTTTAAAAGACAAAAAGACTGACCAGTCCTTTTAGTTTTATCAAGTTTTGATACCAGTATCAAAACTTGGTGTAGGGGAAGCCGTGGTAGGCCAGACCCCTAAGCCTTGTCGGCTTTTTCAAGAACACTACACATGATATACGAGCTGTTGATGCTGACGCGTGCCTTGGGCTTATTTAGTTTATTTTCCGACAGAAACGAATTGGTTGCGCAAAAATGTAGGTATTATGCCATATCAGCTTGTGTAAGACATTGTGTTTTACGGGGTAGGCCTGCCCACGGGGTAATACCGTCCATGCATTTGCCGAAGTTGTTCGTGCCATTTAAAGACATACGATCTTTTACATGATGCTCAATTGATACCAATGAAGTCGTGGACGACTCTATTTCCGAATTACAAGTCGTCTTGGATGAAATATGGCATATTTAGCGGCATTCAAAAGGCAACTGAACCACCCTAATCAATACTATATCCTGAGTTATAAAGTCCCGCTAGTTAAGGTAGGTCACGATGTCACGATTTCAAATGGCCCGAAAACGAAAATTCCGAAATAGCCAAAAGATGCAGTGGATTATTGTGAGTTCACCGATATATACCTTTGTATAATTCGGATTGTTCTTCATTGTATTAAGGACCACAAAAGACACCCTTGTTTGGTGACATCTCAGAAATGCCCGAGGCTATAACTCTTTGACCGTTGACCTGATCTTTCTTAAAATTGCACATCTGGATTCGGCGCATCAGATAACCGCCCCTAAATATTTTCATCACGATATAAAATATTGGGTGTTATGCCCTTATCGATCTGTCGTGGAATGGGCCTTGTCACCCCTCCCGTCTCCAAATGCTAGCCTGACCTCGAATACTTTCAACTTTTAGCATGCGATCATATGAGGTGGTCCCCAATCTATCTGGGTCCGCACATAGCCTCCATGTACTGGCCACCAATAATGTAAAATAAACACCAACACCCTTGCCTCCACGTGCCCGGTATTGCCCACCTGTAGTCGGCGAACATGGTGAGGGAGGTGATGTCGGCGAAGTGACCCAGGCCGTCGCCGTCGAAGCACAACCACAGATCGGCGATCAGGATCTGGGCCCGCTTATACAGCGACACTGCGAGCAGATCAGGCTGCAGTTGGGGCTGCGACACTTGGTGGGCAGACGGGGAGTACTGACTGGCGCCGGCGGTCACTGAGGCTGCGACACTTGGTGGGCAGACGGGGAGTACTGACTGGGGACGGCGGTCACTGAGGCTGCGACACTTGATGGGCAGACGGGGAGTACTGACTGGGTATGGCGATCACTGAGGCTGCGACACTTGGTGGGCAAGGGATAGACTGGGGCCGGTCACGGAGGCTGCGACACTTGTGGGCAGACGGGGAGTACTGACTGGGACGGCGGCCGGCGGACACTGAGGCTGCGACCTTGATGGGGGGACTGACTGGGGCGGCGGTCACTGAGGCTGCATTGTGTGGGCACACGGGGAGTATTGACTGGGGACGGCGGTCACTGAGGCTGCGACACTTGGTGGGCAGACGGGGAGTACTGACTGGGGCCGGCGGTCACTGAGGCTGCGACACTTGGTGGGCAGACGGGGAGTACTGACTGGGGACGGCGGTCACTGAGGCTGCGACACTTGGTGGGCAGATGGCGAGTACTGACTGGCGCCGGCGGACACTGAGGCTGCGACACTTGATGGGCAGATGGGGAGTACTGACTGGCGCCGGCGGACACTGAGGCTGCGACACTTGGTGGGCAGACGGGGAGTACTGACTGGGGCCGGCGGTCACTGAGGCTGCGACACTTGATGGGCAGACGGGGAGTACTGACTGGCGCCGGCGGACACTGAGGCTGCGACACTTGGTGGGCAGACGGGGAGTACTGACTGGCGCCGGCGGACACTGAGGCTGCGACACTTGGTGGGCAGACGGGGAGTACTGACTGGCGCCGGCGGACACTGAGGCTGCGACACTTGGTGGGCAGACGGGGAGTACTGACTGGGGACGGCGGTCACTGAGGCTGCGACACTTGATGGGCAGACGGGGAGTACTGACTGGCGCCGGCGGTCACTGAGGCTGCGACACTTGATGGGCAGACGGGGAGTACTGACTGGCGCCGGCGGACACTGATTGGAGATGCATTCTGAGGCTGTCTGCTCACCACCAAAAACTACCCAGCACGGCGATGTCTCCATCCACAGAAATACCTCAGAGCATGACATTTCCGGCTGTACAAACATTTCTCAGCACAGCGATATTTTCATCCATACATGATCTCCCCAACACAGCGACACTTTCATCCATACAAATTTGCTCACCAAGACTACAATTCTGATCACAAAAATACAGCATTGTGACATATTTGCTGACAGAAAAAAAGAACTTTCCAGCACAGTGAATTTTCCGTACACACAAAAATTCCACAGCACATTTCCAGCCAGAAGAGGTGTAGCATTAGTTCGATGATCCATGGAAGACGATCGCGGGTTTGCATCAATATGATGCAATTCGCAATTCTTCACCCACGTGATCTAGTATATGACATAATCAACTCGTGAGAAGCAAATAATCACATTAGATTTAGCACCGAGCAAGATATAAAATAAGATTTAAAAAATCACCATGAACCGACCTGCCTGGCCCTTGAAGACAGCTTCGTCGCGGAACGACTGGAAGTGCTCGATGACTAGCCGCAGCAGACGCTGGGCCGAGCCTGCACACTGGCGCACGCACGTGACGAAACTACCGCCGAACTGGTCAACCAGCACCTGGCGTCACACCGGGTCACGTCAGTATCTGACGTCACACGGGTCACACCAGTACCTGACGTCATCCTCGTCACACCAGTACCTGGCGTCACACGGGTCACACCAGTACCAGTCGTCATCCGTGTCACACCAGCACCTGGCGTCACCCGAGTAACACGAGTGCCTGACGTCACCCGGGTAATATCAGAGTGTCATTTTCAGAGTGTCAGCATGACTGATAGTCTGGGCAATACACAAATATGCTCAAGCTACCCGACAGCATTGGCGTCACTCATGGATTGGCACTGGGCCCTCTGCTCTACTGCGTCTTCGCGAACGGCCTCAGCCTATTTGCGGATGGCGCAGTGGTGGTCCAGCACGCGGACGACACCCAAATTTTGGTCAGCGGTTGAAGATCTCGTCTTCCAAATATCATCTCGCCGATGAAAATGTCTTGTCCAGTCTTGACATCTGGTTCAGAGCTAACGGCCTCACAATGAATGCAGATAAGACTCAGTTGATGCTGTTTGGTAGTCAGCCTAACATTATTAGTCAGCGTTCATGTAACATCAGCGTAAACTTTCGCGATCATCTCGCCCCGTCTGGAAGAGAAAAAAACTCGGTTTCGTCTTTCATCGCGATCTAAGCTGGAATTCGCATTTATCCGCCATAGCCCGTCGTCGCTACAGTGTCTTGGTTGGTCTGTCACATCTGAAGAACTGCCTGCCTCCCAGCGTCATTACTACGCTAGTGGATGTCTCCATTCTGTCGTACGTCCGTTATTGCATCACAATGTCTGGCAACGATACTCAAATAAACCGCTCTCGGACTTAAAAAAAGTCTTAAACTATTCAGCTGAAGTCACATTTCGTCACGGGAAGTTTGATTTGAATACGTATCGGACCTACTACAGAGACTCGACCGGTTATTGGCGGAAGACCTTGTGAAGCCCAGCACCCTGACACTGACACACAGGTGCGGTGCACCGGCGGTCCGGAGCAGCCCGCCACTAAGTTTCGAACTTTTGCAGAGACCCACCTGAGAACCACGAGACAGGACGTAGATCTACATGTACCTCGATGTAGAACCCATATGTGGAAACGGCGCTTTGCCTGCAGGGCAGCAGAGCAGTACAGCGCCCTGCCACCCGCTCTGAGACTGCTGACTGTGCCACAGTTTGAGCAAGCCTTGAGGCGCCTGGTGTCGTAGAGGTGAAAGGGCGATTTGTCTGTATGCGTTCGTGTGGTGATAGGATGCTTGATTTTTGAAGCCACGACCCCCGCTTACTGTACCCGATTTTGCTCGTAATGACGAGGTGCTGCAATAGCCAAGAGTCTATCTTGGATCGTTCCAATACAAGCTGTCTTTGTCTTTGAAGGCAAGATATGCTGGCCCTCCCTTCTTTCAGCCTGTTTGGAGCCATAGATCGGCGTCCCCTTGGATCCGCCTGTGGTTATGCTGAGGTCAAGATGCGTGTGGAAGGTGCCTATATCTTTGGGGTTACCCAACTACGGCTTCACGCTCCCACGTCCTCATGGTCGACCTACAACCTCTTTGACACTCAACGAGTCAATGATTTTCCCTCATGGACTCATTCCTTCGCTTGCTATCATTTCTCGAACCTCTTTTCGATCACTAAACTGCCGATCGATAATATTGGTTGATTGATATCACTCCATCATCCATCATCGTTCACAATTTGTCCTGAATCCGAACCCTACCTCAAACGCTATTTGATAACCCTGCGGTTCCAAACGGTGCGTTCCTACGTTACTATGAGCCCATGGTTGGATTTATCAAATCTAGGCTCCATTAACCCGCCCTTAATCCGATCCGTTTTCCGGTCAGATCCTCACACCCCGTCTCGGGGATGGGGGGTCGATACATGCCCCCCTCTGATCTCCAAACTAAGCGTCGGACGAAAACGAAAGAGGTGTCATGGGAAAGCGCTCGACGAGTAGGGTCCGAAATCTCCACCAAAATTTTATCCCCCCGAGTGACGTCACTAGGGGGTCTATGTGATCACGACTGACATTATGTTTTTGGCTCTGGAGAGTTCATTTTGGGGAAAATTTTAAAAACAAAAATTATCTGGAATCAGAAAAGAAAAGCGAAATCGACCATGGCGCTGTAATTTTTGCCCACCCAAAAATCAACCTTCTAATTTTGTAAAATGTTCAATATTTTGAGTTTTCCATTTTACTTAATTTTTATTTTCCTCATGGGTAGAGTGGACCCCAAAAAGTTATTTGAAGTCAACTCGCCTTCATAAAAATGCTTACGATTATATCGAATATCGCCCGTTTACTACTTCATGAAAATGTGGACAACACTGACTAACCATTCATATTCAGTTTAGTTATAACATGTGAGTGGCAATGTTAGCTTTTTCGGCTGGTTTATATACCTTAATTTTGGGTTATAGGATTATCCCCATCTCACTGGGACGCAGAGGTATGTATGTCATCGCTCAAACTCTCACACAGAAGACATGGACCGCTATACTTGCCTTGCCGGCGCTCGTGACTGCCTGAAGGCGCTCTTCCATCAGAGGAATCTCGGCTTCTGTATCCGACCGCAAGAGGTTCTTTAGAGTGGCAAGATCCAGCTGACTGTAGAAGCGGGGGTCGGTGACAGGCAGCCCTTCCTGCCGGCACCAACAGCGACCCCTTACACCTCACTGGCACAGGTCAGCGTCAGGTCACAGACGGGGGACGGTGACATGTCACTGGCACAGGTCAGCGTCAGGTCACAGACGAACGGTGACATGTCACTGGCACAGGTCGACATCAGGTCACAGACGAACGGTGACATGTCACTGGCACAGGTCGACATCAGGTCACATACGAACGGTGACATGCCACTGGCACAGGTCGGCATCAGGTCACATACGAACGGTGACATGTCACTGGCACAGGTCGACATCAGGTCACATACGAACGGTGACATGTCACTGGCACAGGTCGGCATCCGGTAACATACGAACGGTGACGTGTCACTGGCACAGATCGACATCAGGTCACGGACGAACGGTGACATGTCACTGGCACAGGTCGACATCAGGTCACATACGAACGGTGACATGCCACTGGCACAGGTCGGCATCCGGTCACATACGAACGGTGACATGTCACTGGCACAGGTCGGCATCGCGTCAAGGACACGAAGTATACGCGGAGCACATCATGCACAAATAGCTGGTGATTACACGTCGGGTCGTCGCAGCAATATCGTATACGGCTACAATTCCTGAGCTGTCGCGCCACTGAGAGACGCGCTGTTTCCAGCCTGCTACAGTCCTCACACTGATGGCACGATTGATGGCCGCGCACACGGCGAAGTAGCCGCTGTAGAGCACGCCGTCGTGTCGCACCGCGTACGTGGCCGCGCCCGCCGGCCACCAGAAGTTAAAGTTCAGAGTGGTGACGAGGAACACCCAGTCGACGGCCGCCTCGTTCGCCGTCTGTGGGTGCAGCGCGTGCGCCCGGTACCCGACTCCAGGGTGCACGTCGCTGGCATCAGAAATCGCGTCGATAATCTGAAATGGTAGTCGCGTCAGCTGGTGAAAAATAATCCTGGCAGCGCTGTAGCCGTTATAGTTTCGTCAAATGCGTTTTCAGTAACGGTATTTATTCCACAGCCATTTCTGTTATTTCGCCTTGATAGGCTGTCATAGGGGTGGCGCCAGGGGCGGAAAAATAGGTAAATAACAGAATGAGTAGTTCCGCATGAGTAGCATATAGGTCCCAATGAACATTACCTCTCAACCAATGGATCTATTGTTGCGTGATAGGTGGAAGGTTCCCGAGAATCATTTCCCCGATAATTCCCGCGAGTAAGTTTCCATAGGCCAGCCGGTTGCGCGTTAGCCGGGGCAAATATGACCTTTTTTACTTTTTAATTTTAACCCAAATATAAAGCCATGCATGCTCTGAGGTTGTTGTATACCTAATGGCCATCCACGACTTTCGGAATCATACACTTTAGTCCAGCAGTTATAAAATACTACAATACTATAAAATACCATAACGGTGGATGTTTTTTGCCTCTCCCTTGGTAAGTAATACTATTTGACCGGGTTATTACCCGGTCAAATCCGCACTCGATGGTGCCCCTCGGACTAGAAATGGCGTTCTCTCCGGATAAATTGCATCACTTCAGAACAAGTCCCCCACGATAAAAAAAATCCTGGATCTGCCCCTGGTATAACTCAATGTTAATTGGAAGCAAACAGTTCACTCACAAGTTTTGCAGTAGCCTCCACTCCATGCTGGATTATCTTGACATGTTCTGCATTGTCTGCAATATATCTTCCACTCTTCCTGGGGCACAATGCTTCAGCCAAGGGTGAAGCCATTATTTGCTGTACTCTGAGATATTCCTGGTTGGTTGGTTGGCTATTTGAGTTTTAGGGCACATCGACTCGGTTCGGTCCGAGATATTCCTGTAAAATGCAAAGCTAAGTAATCTGAACATCACCTAGTAATCACCAAAGACACTCATCTCTCAGCAGGATTTTGAATAAGTAAGACGTATATGGAATTTGTGCAACTGGCTATGGATGACGACCGGAGGGGGAGAGGCAGCGGCGCCCCCTTAACTTTGGACGAGCTTTGAACATTGGCCCTAACATCTTCGTGGACGTTGCATGGAAAGAATCAACTTAAAAATGGCACTGGTCACGAACTTCGGAACAGTTCCTATGCCTCTGCACCTGTTCTAATCGTTGGATAATTATTTGTAAAATTGCAGCATAATGAATACCCGAAAGATACGTAGCTCTCTCTCCATATATATATTCTTGGAAGTCCTTCCCTCTACTAACCTCCGAACCACGTAAGCTATGCAAAAATTATTTTACCTTTATCACCGTTACCGAGAGCATCGTTATAAGTATTTGATGACGAAGAGCCAAACAAATAGCATTAAAAATTTCATTTTTGCCGATAATCATGTCATCGGCGGTCATATTATGTCATATCTATGTGGATGACCACTTAGCTCGCGAACGTCTGGGGGTGTTAAAAAGAGCCGCATCCTCAGTCTTTTGTGAATAACTTCCCTACCGTTAGAGCCAGCCCAACCGAATTTCCAGTACCAGTCAACTGATTAATTTTACACATCCTGATACCAAAACCATTCCATGCTAGGTCCGGTCACGGATAAATGACGTCATAAGTGAACCCTTACATACATGCTTTCGCGTCTTCATGCGATGGCGCCAACACGTTTCATTCAATTATAATATTCTCGAATATAACACATGAATTATTTCGATGTACAAAACACACGGTCCCAAGAGGATATTCAATCGTGTCGTGTCAGCATTATAGGTTATGCCAGGTCACAACTCACATCCATGACAATTGGACATGACTTGCATTGTGGATGATAGCAGTGGTTACCGCTGAGCATCCCAACTGTTCAAGCCGACAAGCAAATCTACATGCGCCTCTTCACAAGGTTCACTAGATGCAGCGTGCCGCTCCGGTAGCTCAGTTGGTTGGAGCGCTAGCCTGCACTGGGCTCCCGCTCCCCTGTTCTGGCAGGACAGGGTTCGAGCCGCTTCGCGCGCTCGCGTTTAGTCCCCGACTGCCAGGGACAGTTGGCAACTGGCCCGATACGGTCGGGGACGAGCTACCGGGGTGGCCGTGTGCATTGACGGCACATTACAATTTCGGTTAAAATTATGCCGTTGAACTGAAGTTCATGGTTCGAGTGGTGGGGCCTGGGTTCACGCAGCAAACTCTGTTCGCAATGTAATCTTGGTCCATAAAGCCACCCCCAGCAAGAATTCGGACTATTTTGTTAACGTGAGGTCATGACAGGTCACGCCATGGTCAGATGTCAAATCGAGATGAAATACGACATTGCCTGTGGAAGATCGCTCAGTAAACCAATTCATGGTTGATCCAAATGATCCTGCATATATCATCCCAGATCACTGACCTGGCTTATGACTACTTGTCCTGACCTGGCTTGACCTCGAACAAATACAGAGCAGAAAGTGTTCATTATGATGAGATGTCATCTCAGTTCTGTACTTGACGAAGTTCAAAATAGCGGCAAGTAATTATTGCTTTGGGGGAGGAAGAATAATGAAACCTTATTTGACCTGATCTAGATTGACCTCGACCAGATGCAAAGCAAGTAATTCAAAACCGACCATTAGGTTTCACTTTAGTCCTCTGTGATGCTGAGCAAAACGGTCTGACGGTTAGACTGAGATAGCAGGGGTGTCCCTCTTACCCCCTCCCCCTAAGCGGTCGCCGTTACGAATACACCCCAGGCGGTACCGGGTTAAATTCCTGGAAATGCTAAGCAAAAGACAGGGCGGTTTTTCTTTCCGCATTGCTCCGCATTCCACATGTTGCTTATAATACAAGTCAACAGGGTTGGTCAGGTCGTGTCAGAATCAGATTTGAAAGCCAGTTTCCAAACTATGCATGAAAAAGGCACAAAGAAGACGTCATTGACAGGTCAATGTAGCCTGTCACCTACATGACAGCTTATGTTTTCAGTTCCGGCCAGCCTGAGGTACTCACACGTCATAACAGGCCGACCCAGTGACATGACCTTTAGCTTGGGAAATGACCTCGAAAATATTAATTTCATCTCTGAGAATCATAAGATCAGGTCACACCGTATGGTCAGATCAAGTAAGTTCAAGCTTGAATACACCTGGAGCTGTAGTATGATCTCTGCGATCGGCGGGGTGTATGCAGGTTTCGGTAAGTGGGTTGTGGCTTTTTGGGACGGGGAAAATAAACCTTGGGAAAAGGCCTTATTTTGGGAGTCAGTGTTTTTAGCCCTCCACCACCTCCACCACCCACTTCCACCCACCCACTCCCAGTCTGCTTATTGTCGTGCTAACCACCCTCCATTACACGTATTTATATGTTGTGCTAGGTTAAAGTTTTGCCAGTGCCACTCGTTAAGCTAGAACGGATGAAATATATCAGAACAATTATGAATATTTAATTTTCGTCCGCTTGAATGACTTTTCCCCAGTTAAAACCTTTTGTTGCGGATACCCACATGATTCTGTGCAATGGTACCCCACGAAATGGGTGCCTGTATTGCGTCCCGAGGATTCCGCTGGTCCTCAAAGCTACCTACCACACATCCATTCTCCTCATTCGCTCACATTAACTCATCCCAACCACTCTATCCCCATTAACACGCGCGCGGGAAGGCTTCTCACATAATGCGCACGTAAGGGGCGGACTCGCCCCCCAAAATCTCGGAAACTACTGAAGCTAGCACAAAGTTTGGAGGGTGGAATACGGCTGTATTGAACTCGCTTCAGTATAAATTTCATGACCCAAGACCAATGCATCCAAGGTCAAATGAGACCGAGATCGACCGCCACATCGAGCCGCCGCTCCACTGCGCCGATGTAGCCTTTGTACCGGAGAGCGCTCGACGGCCGAGCGGCCGGCCGGCGCGGCGGTCGGTCGCCGCCAGGTCGGTGGGCTCTTCGCCGCAGCAGTTACTATATTTACCAACTTATTTCGATTTTGTATTGCATGGGATGCTGTTAACAACGCATAATACTTGACACGTAACAGCGCTTAAAGCTCAATTTTTGACAGTCACAAAATTTCAATATAATATTGCCGCCCGATTATATCGTCGAAAAAGTAAGGGTAGGCAGATTCGTCCCCCCCCCCCCTTCGTGGGCGTGTTAATTAATTACTTAATTAGTCTCCAATTTGCTCCCGTTTGCCCACCACCCCACCCCCACCCACCGGTGCACAAACAGACATAACGACTGATCATTACTCCATTTTTGGGGGTTATCAGGGCCACATCTTCCAATCATACATCTTCCAATTCACATCTTCCAATCATCTTCCAATCCAATCATACCAGTCACAGTTGGCTTCATGTCTGTGAAGTTAACAACAGCCACGGCAGACGGCTCCAACAGACAGCTCCAGCAGCAAGCAACTATGTGAACTAAATAATATTATGACCCGGGGCAGATTTATGTTAGCTACACGTTAAGTTACATGTTAGCTATATCAAATTATTTACAAAGTTTAGGTACAATCCGTGCTTGTTGCCGTTGTCTCAGCACGGTTCCAGCAACAAGCACGGATTGTAACTACATTCATGTCATGGAGTAAATTTGTATACTCGTGCATTCATCAGTGACTTGTTTTTAATACCCCCAGCATGCATACCTAGATAAATCTGACCCATGACATTAAGTCGGTTGCTTCTTGCTGGAGCTGTCTGCTGGAGCAGTCTGCTGTGGCTGTTGCTAATTTCGCGGACATGCTGGCTTTGCCGTTTCTGGTAACGTTCCTCGTCAGCAAAGGCCTCAATGCCATGATGGGGCTCGTTTACCACCAGCGAGAACCTACATCTGTGCTCTGGTATATAAGACCGACTTACCTAGCCTTATCTCAGTCGGTGCCTCGACGGGACTTACTCGCTGGAACGTGCAACCAGCCCACGTATCCAACGGGCGGGCGCGGATCCCTTCCACGCTGGGCACGCCCCCTGGTCGTCTCTCCATCCTGGCCGGCCCCTTCAGCATCGGAACTTACGGCATGCCCAACACGTCCCCAAATCCTCCGATAAGCTGCACAGCCCGTGTCCACGTACATAGCACGGAGGAAGACAGACTACTGGCGGCTAACCTCTATCCAATTGTCCGGCGCCAGTCTCTACGAATCGCAACGCTTACTTCTCTTAGCGGCTTTACATGCCCACCGGGTTCGAAGTCCATCTGCTTGTACTAGTTCATAGAGGCCAACACAATTTTACGGTCAAAGAACCATTTGTTTTGAATTGATTCCTCTGGGGTGTTTACTTCATCACTTCATTCCTCAGCCAAAAATGCAACGAGCGAGCGTCCCTGCGCAGGTTAACGTGATGTATTCCTGATCCTGAGGTATGTATTCCTGATCGCCAAAAGACAACCGATATTCCGTTGCCTAAAGCAGACATATGGGTACTGGTGATAATTGGACGCTTCGACGCCAATTTTTGCGATGTCGTAGGGTCATACCTATATCAGATCAGAACATGGATTATGATTAACGTTCTGAAGAGTGAGGAAGGGGAGACACAGGCCCACTTCTAAAGGTCCTGAAAGCTGGGATGGTAAGGTGAGGGATTTTATTTGTGGTGTAGTTATAGCTACAACACGCTTTCTGCCATATTGGAATTCGCTAAGCTAAATATTGAGATTTGGAGTTAAGTTCGGGGCCTCGGGGCATTGGTGACCTCGGTCCCCACCAAAACGTATTAGCAGCGTAGCGTCACAGCGGCATGGAGGTTTTCCTTCATAAGGTTATCATAATGGAGGGAAGTCACTTTTCGGAGAAGCCAAGCGCCAAAACGAAACGTTTTTTTAGATAAAAACCGTTCCATATTTGAAAGACACATCCATTCACCATGGAAGATGTACGCCTGAATTGGAAACTCCGCGTCGGCGCCTTTCATCTGTAAGTATCAGCGGCACCAACCTGCCACCTAACGGAGGGTAAGTAAAAACACGGAAACGCGACCAGTTTTAGGCCTTGCGCCTATGGGAGTTCGGGGTACGCATTTCGTATTGGCATTTTTGTTCCAATTGATACAGCCACCCCAGGAGGATTGCATCTGCCTTTCATGATACATAAACCTTACCGTTCTTTACCTTACTTAATGGAACCTTACCGTTCTTTCCTTATTGATTTATTACGCTCTGTTCCGAAGTTGTCATGCGAAGTGAAGGCGTCTATATGAGGGAGCCCATTTCGCCGAAAGGGTCGGCCCACCGATGTTGATTTCTTAAAATGATCGGGGGAGGCAAAGTATATGAATGCAATAAACAGACAAAAATGAAAGGGGGGATGGTCACATTCCATAGGCTCCCATGTTAGAAGTTGAAATTATTGCGGGTGGGGGAAGCAAGCATTGAGGGGGCAGTTTCACCCTCAAAGATAAGAATTGGCGGTACTTCGGCGTACCCACCAATCTGCAGAGAGTATTAAGCGGAAGTTCCATGGAGGGTACAAGCCCCCTCCCCATATACCACACCACTGACAGATTTATGATTTTGCCAGAGAGGCGTCATTTCTCCAGAGGGGCGGCTCTTGGTCCAGAACATTTGGACGGGATACACTCCGATCTCCCAGATGGGCACCATTTGTTTTTGTCGCTTCCGCCGAAAAATTCGCGGCGTGTTCGGACTCCCAGAGGACCGCCGATCCCAAGCCGAGGAGCGCGTTGCGCTGAGAAATTCGATGGAAGGGGTACACTGGAACATCCAAGAGAGGTGTCCTTCGGGTCATAAGGGGCACTACTTTCGCTTCCTCCCCCTTGAATCAGCCTTTGCAACATACCCTAGCTGGCAACGCCACTACCTCTCGCCGATTCGCTACCACTTGCCAGTCGTTCGACTCAGGGGAGTTGTTTTATATACCTTTGAGGGGGAACTGCCACCTCAATGTTTGCTTAACACACCCCCGCAATTATTTCAACTTCTAACATGGGAACCAATGTAATGTGCCCCCAATTAATTTTTGTCTGCCTATTGCTTTCATGTACTTTGCCCCGTCCAATCATTTCAAGATCAAGATAACGATAGGGAGATAAGAGATAAAGATTCAAGATAAAGATCATCAAGATATCAGCATCGGTGGGCCGATCCTTGGGGCGAGGTGGGCTCCCTCTCACAGATGGCTTTACTTCGCACCACAACTTCTGAATGGAGCGTAATAAATCAATAAA
>JAOTOM010002461.1:22500-103425 GCA_034440615.1 Ashinkailepas kermadecensis
AGCACTGAAAATGATTGGTCACATCTTCTTAGTTATGTTCATAAACATCATATTCTGAAAAAGTATTCCAAAAATTTCCCAAAACACCTTTTACCAAAAGTTTACCATGAAATTTGCCCAATATTTACATTCTATTATTGTGCTTAAAGGTATTCACAAGACAGGTTTTACACACATTTTGTGTCCATGAAGCAAACAAAGGGGTTAGGTTTGGTTAGGCTTGGCTTTTTCATTTGGAAATTTTGTCCTCTTTTTAGCATTAAAAAAATTAATTTTAATAGGTTTCAAAAATAGGTAGGCAAGATTTAGTTAGGTTGGGTTAGGATAGGCTAGGTTAGACTAGGTTAGATTAGATTAGATGTTCTATGTTGAATATTTTTAAGAATACAAAATGTTAAAAAGTTTCATTATTGAAATATTCTTTTTGCATGGTAGAATATGCTAGGTAATGTTAAGTTACAATAAATTATCTGAAACATTATTTTATGCTGCTACCAAATTACAAGCCCTTTTTGGTGTAAGTTTGCCTGCTAACTGAAAATTATGCATTTGGAGAGGACATGAGTCGTCACATCAAGCTAAGTATGTTCATAAACATTATATTTGAAAAAGAAATTCCAAGAATTGAGATGTTACTTTAAAGTACAAAGTTGCCAATTTTTTTATGGCAATTACTAATTGTTGTTTTTTATACTGCTGTATCCCACATGTGCATCACCAGCATTATTTGTCACAAAACTTTTGTACCTCAATCTGTTGCACCAGCCACACTAGTGACAACCTGCCCTGCACAGACAGGATTACATTGAAGGTGCCATACTCTGCAGTCTGAATACATACATAGTATATACATACATAATACATACAATATATACATATATGTATATGTATACACATAATACATACAAAATATAGGGGAAGAGGGGGGGTTATGTGAACACGTTCTGTTTCCTGAACACCTATCTTTGGATGTCTCCCACATCATGTTTAGTGCATAAATAACAAAAAGATGGATGTATTCATAAATGATGGACCTGTCTCTACCAAAATATGAAGGTATGATTGCATAGTTCTACTTGTTCTTTGTGTATGGAGCTTGCAAAGTTCACAGGCACCATCTTAGGCTTCCAAGAGCAGTTGGCTTCAGGAAACCATAAGGAAGTGACTTTCAATATTTGTTTTGCTATAACACCAGCATTTTTTAGTGGCTACTAATTGCTTGTACCACATCAGCTACAGTGAGGCAATCCTGCACAACATTTTATGTTCAGAATATGGCACACCACTACAAAATAATTATGTGTTTTAAAGTTGCTCTTTGCAAGTGGTTAGAGGATTTTCATTGAAAGTAACTGTTCGAATATGGATAGCTTGTTCATTTTTGTGTTCAGTAAACACAGTACAATTAATGGTTCAGCGATACAGAAGCAGCTGTAGAGCTATTTGTTGCATGCCTTACGTGTTCCGATCCCCCCCCTTTTTCCTCTACATATAATACATACAGAGCCATACATAGCAGCCACCACTGACTATCACCCACTTTGTCAATAGGCAATCTGCACTAGTTAGGTACGTAGGGTAAATACGGCCGTTATACCCAATTCCATTTTAGGAGGGAGACAGGAAATTAGCAACTTCAAATACGTAATTACTATATTACTGCTATTACCGGTTATTGTAAAATACAGGCGGTCTCCGTTTTATCCAGAACAAAATCATATAACGTAAAAAACTATAGCATTGCGCTAACTTCATATGTCTTGTGTGCAGCGAAATTGAAACATGCTTGATGCTACCAATCATACCATATCAGAGGAAAAAGCTGTGACGTCACCAAGGCTTGAAAGGAGCTTTGGTGTACCTTCTAAAGTAGAGGTATCTTGGGTTGCCTTTCACTGAGTGGGTAGGATTTGTGTGTAATTGTGATTTGTGTGTAATTGTGTGTAAAGGGAATTATCGATGGTTTTGAAGCGGAATGATGTCACTGCATATTAGCATTTTATGTGGTCCTTGGCCTACTGCCCGGTTGTTTACCGAAGTACCAACCTAGGTATATTTGGTGTAGTTTAATGGACGGTGAAGTGACGGTAATCTTTACCTTTCGGCCGACACATACTGCCAAGGTTAGTGATTTGTAAAGATTACCGAAGTGGTAATCTTTACCTTTCGTCCGACACATACTGCCAAGGTTAGTGATTTGTAAAGAGCTGTCGCATATATTGTCGCATATATTTTATGACGTCATGGCCGAAAAATTTGCTTGCCGACACCCGACTCCTGTGACGTCACTTCCCTGACTCCTGTGACGTCACTGTTCCCTACTGTGCACCTCTTTACAAATCACTAACCTTGGCAGTATGTATCGGCCGAAAGGTAAAGAGATTACCGAAGTGACTTGGTGAGTTGGTGAGTTTTGGTGAATTCAGCAGCTTTACGCTCAATATTCTTGTATAAATATGTTAATGTTCCATAGATTAATTTGGGCCTTGAAAGATACCCAGCCAGGGCCCTAAGCATCAGACCTGGAGCCCCTCCCCCCAAATAGGTACAGTATTATTGCAGTTTAAGGTAATCACAAGACAAGTTTTGCACCAATTTTTACCTCCTTCAAGCATACAAAGTGAGGTTAAGTTACGTAGGATAGGTTATGGTCTTTTGGTAAATTTGGAGATCAGGGTAAAATTTGATTCTTTTGGATTTTTTTTAATACAATGTTTTTTATGTGGTGAAGATGATGCAACCATTGATTTTCACTGCAAATGATTACTTTTAAGCTGACGGTGGTCAACGCAATTGATTACATCATAAGCAACATATGGAGGAAATGTGCTGAGATACCTATAAACAGTATCATCATTTTACTCTGCACACATTTACATAACTTAATGGGATCGTCCGGGCTGTTGCTCGTCCGTTTGTACCTTGATGGTGTCGGACTGACCAACATGGGGTTCAGACTGCATCTTATAAAGCTTTGATGCTTCAAGAAGGAATTTATGGATCTTGTGGCTGTGGAATTCCTTTAAAAAAAACAGATACTGGCAGACCTTGGAACAATTTGAGTAAATAGCCTTGCTGGGAACAACACCATGTTGTCTAAAAAAATATAAACTTGCTTGACTGTCCCCAAAAGAAAGCTTAATTATTATGTGAGATACTGGAACACAACCCACACATGGCGAAGCTAAACTAAACACTGATGCATAGCATAGCATGAGTGTGGCTGCATCTGGTTTGTCTGCTGAGTGTTCTGCTTAGAATGAAGTGTTCAAAAATTGCATACAAATATATAAATCATAGCAAAACATAAAATAACCCAACCTAACCTAGACTAAGATAATGTAGTATAATGTATAAAATATAGTATATCACAGTATAACCTAACCTAACCTAACTGGAACACCAGAATCATTCCAAACAAACTTTGGCCATGACATCATCAAATCTAGGTGACATTGTTAGCTCTGTGACTAACGTTAAGAGCATCGCAAGGAACTTCCGTCCTTGATTGAAGGTTATGGCCCATCTGGCTGGAAAAACATTTGTTGTCTGGAATAAATATTGAATTAAGCCAGAAACATAAGGTTTTCTATGTCAGAGTATTGAATTGAGTGCATGAAGTGTTGAATTTCTTCTTTATCACATCTGTGACAAACCAGGTACGGATAATTATATGCAATGGGCTATGTTTGTATAGGGAAGATCATGATTGTGTATTCCTTTGCCAACTGAAAAGTAATCATTTTCAGAGAAAATGAGTGGTCAAGTTGTCTTTTTCATGTAAAAATACTTTGTATTAAAAAAAACTTGCAAAGTATCAAATTTTACCACGATCTCCAATAATACCATTGTTGTAAGCTAGAGTAATTTTGAAGTTTGTTTTGACATTTTTCCAAAGAAATCATTTTTTTCTACAAAAACGGTTCAGGTGAACTTGGGTTAGGTTAGGTTATTATTTGAAGTTTTTTTTAGATAAAAATGTTTATAAATTTTCCATCTAAGAAGAATAATTCAAGTTCCTGAATGTAAGGTTAGGGTATGTTTGATTAGATTATGTTGCATCATTTTTTCTTAATTTTTTGTGCTTTGTTGCCTTTTGGGCAACATAGCACAAAAATATAACCCCCTTTTGGGTGTTATCTTGTATCCCAACTGAAAAGTATACATTTGCAGAAGAAATAATTGGTCACATGATGTTCAGCACATTCATCAACATTACATTAGAAAAAGAAAGTCCACAAAGTCAGAAATTGCCCTAAACTGCAAATTTACTGAACGTGCTTGGGACACAAAACACCCTGTGATGAAAGTTGTTGCACCCTGGCCTGGAAAATGAAGTCATAGCCAGGAAAAATTGGTAAATTTGTGCTTTAGGGTGTTTTTTCTGGTGGGGGGGGGGGAAGCATGTTTATGAAGGTGACTAAAATGTTGGGAGCACTTATTTTCTGTGCAAATGCTTATATTACAGGTTGTGAGCAAAATAATGCTTAAAAAGAGGCTTTGGTAGGCATGGAAACTAATGTAACAGCATGAAAGGTAATGTAAAAAATATAATAAAAATGCAACATAGCCTAACCTACCTTTTGAGAAAAATAAATCCCCAAAAATATAATTAGAAAAATGTCAAGCATTTGCTGAAAATTAACAAAATTATGAAACCTAACCCATCATAACCTAACCTAAACAAAGCTGCTTTTGAAGGTTTTTTTTTTTTTTTTTTTTGAAAAATGATTGAACAATTTTCCAGCTTAAAAAACCTAAACTAGCTAACCTGACCAAACCTATTTGTTTGCTTTATGGAGGCAAATGTGGGTAAGAACTTTTTTTTATCACCTTGAAGCACAATAATAAAAAAATCATACTGGGACAGCAAAAAATTACATCTCTGTAGAGCATAATAGGGGGAAAAAATATTTAGTAGTGTCATTTTCCACATATCACCATTGATTTTCATCTTGGGTGGATGAAAATGCCAATGACATGCCTATGATTCTCAAAACCTAATAACTGAGTTACACATTGCAACAAAAAGTTACTTAGTTGTGGAATGTGATGAAGAACTAGACAATTTGCCAAGAATTGTGGTAGTGAGGTGCTAAGTATTTCAAATAGTTTATTTTCACCCCATGTGCTCCCCCTGTCTAAGTTTTTGATGTTTCTTTTTCAGAAATATAGTTCATGATATCCATTTAATACTGCACTGTGTTTCCTTTCAATTAGCTATGCTTCAATCCAGCTGATAACTTATGTCAATTCTGAGCTGCTTCAGCTGAAAACTAAGGCATAACTGTTTCAAAAGCTTTGCTAATGCATAGGTACACAACATCTGTCTTGTTTCCATTAGCCAGCTTTACAGTGGAAATTTGCTCATGTTTGGTATGTTTTGTACAATAACTTTATAGATGATATAAAAGTTAGTGGGTAGCATAACATTAAATAAGCTTGCTTTCATGGACATTTTATGTTCTTTATAGTACAGGAATGGCCCATTATTGGACATGAATTGATAAGATTTTATTTGATTCAACAGTTTCAAAAACTTTGCTAAAGGTATAAGTAAAGAATATCTGTTTTGTTTCCATTAGCCAGTTTTACAGTGGAAATTTGATTGTGTTCTGTATGTCTTGTATGATAACTTTACAGATGGTGTAAAAGTGAGTGACTAGCATAGCATCAAAAATCTTGCTTTTATAGACATTTTATGTTGATTATTGTAAAGGAATGGTCCATTATTGGACATATGAAAATATATGACATGCAAATTAATTTGCATGTCCCATAACTTTCATTGGAAAAAATTTACATTTTTGGTTCTAAAAACTGCCAATTGTCAACTTTCCTCTGCACATATGCCATGCACTCTGCACATATGCCAATACGTTAGCTAAGCAAGATCTCCCAGATCAAAACCATGTCAGGTGTCTCTTAATCATATTCTGGAAGCGAGGTGAATTCCATCCTGCCCCTATGCACTTTTGTATGCCATTTCCTAACCTTTGGTAGCTGGAAGCATGACACTGGGACTTTACCTAGCTTTCTTTTTTCCACTTCATACAAAATCAAACCTTTGTTACTATATCTCAGGTGTCCCCAGGAGTGAATATTGGCAATTGACATGCACCACAACTTTTTGTGAAAACTTCTGAACATCAGATGTATCGGAATATTTTCATTGTTTCGCCATTCAGGTGGCTGCATTTTTTAAATATACTGCACATTCTTCCTGGATTATCTACAGACATACCTGTTTTGAGCCTTATCATGTCAGGAACAGATCCAGGGGAAGGTGAAAATTGGCAAAATGTGACCAGTTTTCTGAAATCAGCATCATTTACCTTGCCATTGGAAAGTTTGGACCTAAACTGACTGATCATGTGGCTAGTTTTGAATATCAAGGGGGCTACATGTGTAAAGACAGCATTGGCTAGACCAGGGTAGGTTTTGATCCATGCATTTTTCATGGTCGAGCATGCAGTAGTTTTATGTAATCCAACATCCATAGGTTAGGTTTTGATTCATATATTGTTGTGGCATCCAACATTAAAATATTCCCACCACTCTTCAAACACAATACTAATCCAACTGCATCCACATGTGTGCATCTTTTCCCTTTGTTTTGGGATACAATTTAGGGGGTAACTATTTTAGAGATGGCCCATTCTACGACAAGGGCATAACACCCAATATTTAATATTTTTATGAAAATATTTGTGTGGGATTATCTGATGTGCCAAATTCAGCTGTGCCATTTTTAGAAAGATCAGGTGAACAGTCGAGGAGTAATAACCGAAGGCATTTTTGAGATGTCACATAACAAGAATGTCTTTTGAGGTCTTTAACTCAGTGAAGAACAATCTGAATTGTGCAGAAGTATATATCGGTGAACTCACAATGACCCACTGCATCTTTTGGCTCTTTCGAAATGACCCCTTACAGGATAATTTAAATCGTGACATCGTGACCTAAGGTCACGTGACCTATTTTGCCTTTCAGACAGTCACAATGTGATTTAAAAAAGTGCAGAAATGAAGTTTGATATCTTACCTTTTGAAGCAAAATAAAAATAAAAATTGGATTTTGCTCCTAAAACTCTACACATCTGTTCAAAATTAGGCATGCATGGTTGTTTTTGCGCCAGTTTATCGTGGCCTGTTAGAATATTTGCTGAAAACAGTATAATACTGAAATACAAGGTTTTTGATGTTCGTGGCACGTGATGGGATGAAAATGTTGGTTATCTGATCTTCAATATTGTGTTGCACAAGTGTTCTACCTCGTTGTGAGGTCAAGGGTTAAACTATTGGCAGAAATGTCTCAGAATTATGATAAGTGGCCCATTCCGCGACAAATCGAAAAGTGAAGGGGCCAAATTACACTCTTATCCGGATGAAAATACTCATAGAGGGTCTCTATAATCCAGCTGTGCAATTTTGGGAAATATTGGAGCAATGGTTAAGCAGTTATAAGGACGCATCCATTGACACATGCTGAGCCTGAAATGAATCGCCTTGGGTCATGACCCGTCTACATCGGTGTAATAAAGTATGGTAACATAATTACACAATGCAATGCAATACAATAATGTGTTGCAGTACAGTATTATAATGCAATGCAATGTAATTACCTACATATCTGCAGATCATCCCATACCTTGTCAGAATCCCAGTCCAGACTGGTGATCCGTCACTGTGATAATATTAATCAACAAAATCTGTATCAGCGCGCACACTTACACGTCTCACTTAACCCAACTACCATTAACACATGCTCCGCATCGATAAGCAGTTAATGAGTTATTACGGTGCGAACTTTACTGGTGCAATCTGGGTCACTGGTGCGAACTTTTGGTACCCCTGTGCTCCCTTCATCGTGATGGCTTTCGAGAAGCGCTCGGGGAGGTTTGTCGCTACGCGCATTGTCTCCTGCTTGGATACAGATATGAATTTGATGCAGCTGGCTAGCTTGTGCAACAGATACTCAAACATGTCCTCCACCAACAGTATCTGGTTGTTAAGTGGGAGCTTGAGGCTCTTGAGCCGCGGCACGCTTGGCTGTGCCCCCGATGCCGTCGCAAGCGCCCATGCCATGAGATGGGACAAAAAAACGCTCACAGGATACCCCAGAACCTGTCTGATGGTGACGCACATTGACTAAGTCATGCGTATTTGTACACTGCCGTCTGTGAAATTAATATTTTTTTAGGCCAGGTACTGCGGTCTGAATTTCTTGGATAAGCCGTTACAAGAGCGCATGCACCATGTCGGTGTTGTTCTTTGTGCCGTCAGAGACACAGCAGTAGCTCTGATGGCACAGTACTTCGTCCTCACGCCAGTACACTACAAACGGGTGCCCCGTGCACAGGGACGAATCCCAGTGGAAGCCCTGAGCTGCATCCTGCACCACAAATGAATAATTTTCAGCGAAATCGTACTAGACAATCACTTCGCTCTCCTTGCCATTCGCTTGTGGGCGCTACATGACCGATGCAGTCGATGCGCCCTAAAGCCCTAATAACTAACTAACTCCTTGCCATTCGCTTTTGAGTAGGTGAAGTGCTGACCTTGTTTGTCAGCAACAAAGTGGGGTCTGATCAGCTTCACGGTTTGCTGGCTCAAACATCGCATGCTTTCCTCTTTGGTCTAGACTATTTCTGCGAGTGTACAGCGATGCGTGCTCATCAACTGTTTGTACCTAATCTCATTATCCATGTTATCTGGGACTAAAGCACCTTCACGCTCTTCTGATTTGTCCTCGGGGATAATCCCTAGAAAGTTCATCACCCGGTCTTCACCAGGGCAGTCCTCACAGGTGTGCATCATACAATCACGGTTTTCCGTGCCACATACAGCGTGATCGAGAAGGTTACGATATTTGAGATTAGGAAGGCCGAGAGCGGATATGAGTAGTTTTGGATTTTGATAAGTGCACATGCACTCCGAGTGCGTCCCACTGCTGCCTGCCAAGATACAATGCTTCGGACGAAGGGCAGCGAAGGTTAAGAAGCTGGTGCGATGTTTTTCAGAGTTCTGCTTGTATAGATAATATATCTCACACAAGTTTCCCAAAGCAAGCCTTTTCTGAACTCTACTTTTGGTTCCATCAACATGTCGCACCGTGACACGGTCGGTCTTGCCGAGACACATCCGACTGATCTGGTTCCACTCATAATGTAGCTTTACTTTCACCTTGACTGCGTCCGACACCCTCAGAAATTTCCTCGCTTCACAGGCAGCACGTTAAGCGAGAGTGAGCAATGAACACTGGGCACCCAAACACGGTACCACCCCTTGTTTGTGCCTTTCCTGATATTTCACTACATTTGGATATTTTTATTTTCGCGTGGCAATAAATGGCTGTGCGAATGGTTTCTCGGTTATCGGAATGCGATTGCTATATTGTTGATGCTTCTCTCTCCTTGTAATTCATGGTGAGGTATAACTAATAAATCATTTACTACCACAATTTGGAGACATTTCTGCCATTTTGTTTAACCCTGGACCTCACGAGTTAGAACATTTGTGCAGTACAACATTCAAGATCAGATGACTAACATTATCATCCCATCAGGTGCCTCGAGCGTCAAAAGCCTTGTATTTCAGTACTATTCCGTTCTAATTACATATTCATACAGGCCACGATAAACGAGTGCAAAAGCAACCAAGCATGCCTAATTTTGAATGGATTGTAGAGTTCTAGGAGCAAAACCTTTTTTTGCTTCAAAGATAAGATATCAAACTTCATTTCTGCACTTTTCAAACCGCATTGTGACTACCCCGAAAGGTAAAATATGTCACGTGACCTTAGGTCACGATGTCACGATTTCATTTATCCCAGAAACGAAAATTTCGAAATAGCCAAAAGATGCAGTGGGTCATTGCGAGTTCACCGATATATACTCCCTTGTTAGGTGACATCTCAAAATGCCCGAGGTTATAATTCCTTCACCGTTGATCTGATTTTTTTTTAAAGACAGCTGGATTCGGCGCATCAGATAACCCCACACAAATATTTTCATCAAAATATAAAATATTTGGTGTTCTTTCGGCCCTTTCACATGTTGATTTGACATGGAATGGGCTAGATAACAAAGCAAAACACCTATCTTTATCAACTGATATTGCATAACAGACCAAATCATGCGTAATCCTCGTACCTGTAATTGTGCTAAGAAATTTTGTGCATCACATTCTGCAATGGTGAGTATCAGCATGATACTTATCCACAAGATACTGTTTGAAATTAGATATAAAGACTTCATAGCAACTCATGAAGCAGGATGTCGATACGCCGTTGGGAGGAATGTCAGTTCAGTGTTCAGGAAGTGGGGTATTCAACCATATTTCATGAATAATTTATCACTGCCACCACTTTAAATGGCCATGGCTCACTTAGCAACCAACCATTTAGTTATGCTGCATGTTGTTTTCAGCCTCTCACATTTTGTCACATTTGTTCGATTGTTACCAACTACTACCAGAATAATAGATGTGAACAATTGTTCCACAGTTTGGAGTGGAAATGTGTTCTACGTTGTTGCAAGCATTTTGAATCTGCACTTTTTGATTGTTTGCAATCTCCTTCACATTTACATATGGAAATGTGAGTGTATAATGTTTCCTCAGTTGCCCGGTCATCGGTAAGGGAATCTAGATGCAATTATTATTAAATGGGGTTGTGGTGTAAGTATGTAGTATGACGTGTGCTTCACTGACGTGTTCCATCTTCTTTTCAGTCTGGTATGTGAATAATCACCTGGTACTAAGCAGATGAAGTACTTCAGTAGAGTTTAGAGCGAGCAAATTTAGGTACCAGTATGGCGAACCGTACTGTCAAAGATGCCACTTCCATTAAGGGTACTAATCCTCAATATTTAGTTGAGAAAATTATACGCTCACGAATTTATGACAGCCGCTATTGGAAAGAAGAATGCTTCGCTCTATCAGGTAAGTTGATAATGTTAGATACCCAAATAGAGTACAGCATTATCTGCATGTGATATTCATACCTTAATATTTCATTATTATGCATTACAGTACATGATTTTACGTTTCACATGGCAGCTCACATATATCGATATCTTGCTTCAAAATAGCCTCACTAGACATGACCGTGTTGCATGCTGTACTTCTTTGCGCCCAAGTCCTCATGCTCTGTATGCCCCCTATTATCTTGCCATATCTCACATGTCATGATGAATGACCAGGAGTCTGTAAGTTAAATTTTGGATAATTCACATGCAAATAGTCATGAAAAAAAGGTAAAGGTAATCCAATGCAATATAAAACAATGAAAATCATTACAAAATTAAAAATGAAATAACCAAAATTGTGTTTTCACAATGGTTTAAAATTGTGTCTTCAATGAAAATTATTCAGGAGTTCGGAATTTGACTTTAGCCCTGGCAGTCGATGGCGAGCCTCCACTGACCTCCACTGACCTCCACTGGCCAACCGAGCCTGCCACTGACCTGCCATGGTGTTGTTGTGGTAGTGGTGACTGATGTAGTGTTCACATCCACGATCACCTGCGTGGGCAGTGGATCTGCCACCACAAAGACATTGCGTTGTAAACGTATTATCGGTGTATGAGAGAAAATATTGTGGTTAAAGTTCATTCAAGTAATAATTTAATGACGAGGTCCAGTTGTGAGCGAAGAAAGTTGGATTTCAGGGACCACAAAGTGGTTCCAAAGCATGACAGATGGGTCAGATCACTCACACGAATGTCACAGTGTCACATGTACACAAGAGTGGAATGTAGACTGTCTCAGGGGTGTCTTCACTCTTGATTAATATGCTCCTGTTTTGCATCACCCAAAACATCTTGCATCTTGCATCACCCAGAAGCCAAATGTTTGTTATAACTCCATATGTGTCGTTTTCAGCTGAACTACTGGTGGACAAGGCGATGGAGTTGAAGTTTGTCGGTGGTGTGTTCGGGGGCAACATCAAGCCGACTCCGTTTCTCTGCCTGGTGCTGAAGATGCTGCAGATCCAGCCAGAGAAGGACATCATTGTCGAGTTCATCAAAAACGAGGATTTCAAGTATGAACGCCATTGTTTGTACCTGTACTAGGATTTTCTCCATATGTATCACGCTTACCACATGAATGGTATTCTTCATTCAGATGTCAGAATGAGGATTAGATTCACACTTTTCAGGCGCATGCTGAAGGGGGCCAGCGACATAGCCAGAATTGTCATAAGCCTAGATCAGTTAAAAGACAACGGGTTGCAAGGAATATGCGCAGTTAGCAATTGGGCTACTTTAAAAGAAAGTACCTAGATATCATTCGTCTGCGATTTCCTTGTTTAACATGGACATTTGTTTTATTTTGCTTCTTTCTTCACATCCACTTATCTCTTCTGAAAAGTAATTATTAGCATGGCCAGTGCCCTGAACTTCTTATAAATTTGATAGACCCAAACATAATGATAATTGTTTTTGACATCACCAAGTGCCCTTTTCTGCAGACTATCAGTGATATTTCCATCTTTCCCCATTCATGGATTCCTGCTGCTGTGACTACGCTGGCCACCTGTCAGGCTGCGATTATTCATCGTAATTTATGTGGTTACTTGTAGGATAAGCGAAAACGGCGAGGACCAGAGTCGTCTATCCTGGTTCATACAGCACTTGTCCAGACCGAAAATGGTTTTGACATACTGTGGACATGGGCTTCCTGCTTGCCTATTCACCCTCGCCGGGTCAGGGGACTCTCCAGGACTGCCCCACCCCATCAGTTTTTTTTCTTCGTGATAACAGCCAAGTGAGTAATCGCGGAGTCGCGATTCTTTCAGTACCTTCTTGCATTTGGCTTGCATATTCTGTACAATTTTCAGTTCAAGTTCATCAAAAGTCATAGACCTTGGACAAAGGACCAAAGATAGTAATGTTCCAAAATCTTCGAAGTGCCGTCATTCGGAGTAGTTGCAACATACCAACACCAAACTCAGGTTCTTTCGTCAAGGCAAATCACTCTACTATCTCATAAATCCTCGCGGGGCCGGCCGGCAAATCCACCTTCGCCTTTAACTTTCGATCTATGCATGCTAAGATATAATACAAAGCACCTTCTGAAAGCTCTAGTCATGGGAGCCGGAAGCATGCCCTGCAATTGCATGTTGATTGATGAGGTTACCAAAGGTCATAGGCCAATATACGGACCTCGGCCTATATCCTTGTAATTCGTTCATAGAAGGCAGAGCTTATTTTCTTTTGATGCTTTCAAGAATGAACATGGATGAATGTATTTGTATTGAGTATAATGAAAAATGGCAAGATGGGGTAGGTCAGGTCGGGTCAGAATCAGGCTTCAAAACCAGCTTTCGAGCCATGCATGTTTGAAGCACAGGACAATTGTCATTGACAAGCTGATATAGCCTAGAACTCATCGCATCTTATTTCTTTATTTTCGGTTATGCTGAGGTCGCTATAGGTCATAATAGGTCAGTATGTCATCTCTCTCCCTTGGGGAAACTGCTATCTTTACATGGTACATATTAATATATATATATATATATATATATATATATATATATATATATATATATATATATATATATATCGGGTCTGTTCAACAGGATAATTCATGCAAAATGTCATATCTCATTCACATCCGAAAATCCTAAGGCCAGAGCAGGTCACGCCATATGGTCAGGTCAAGTAAGTTCAAGCTTAAATATCTCCTGAGCATCACTTTTGAAGTACACAAATTGTGTCCAGAATAACGAACCATCTTTGTGAATTGTATGCCTTCTGACGTTGTGACCTGACCTCAGGTCACGCTGGGACCATAAATAGATTGCTAAAAAGATATATTTAGCCTTGGCCTACGTGTACACCGGTTGGAAAGTAATTTCAAGGGACGTCCAAAATCAGGTCAAATAAGATCAGATCACATGAGGTCAGGTCATCTTAGGGCATTTATTAGCCATCTGATTTTACCAGATATGGAGAGAAGATGTATAGGAAGCTATTGCAAATTTCATGTTTGCGTCTACTCGTTCGGCCGTTATTCCGGAAAAAACTTGAGGCGTAGCTCTCGAGAGCCATCCCACCTCCAGCCCCACCCTACCCGATCTCACACCACCCCACCACCACCTCCTCCCCGGTCCGACGTGGGTTCACAAGAAGTCGAATTATGCTGCATTGAAATTATCCACGTTGACCATTTGGACTTTGATGGAGAGGTCCCTACGAGGCCGACGTCGTGGGCTTTGGACCAAAAGGTAGTCATTCCATTTTGATGACATTGGTTCCAAGCATCATCAAATAGATCACATCACAGGAAAGCCTAATGCTCTCTCAGTTCAAATGTAATTTTTGGGGACACCCCTTCACAGGTATTCTAGTGCACGAGTTTAAGTAAGCAATGGCCATCATGCTGCATTCATTTAGCATTCATTGTTTTGCTCTTTGAATGTATATTTATTTGGTATTTGGAACGAAGTCAGCATTGCTCGCTAAATACGCATCCCGCTTCCTCCACTTTGTTTTGCTGTGTAGTAGGGGACCGGGAATGCGTCAGAGCGGCTGAGTTACGGTGGAGCCGCGCTGAGTTGACCTGCCCCCTGTTGTCAGGTATGTACGCGCGCTAGGCGCATACTACATGCGGCTGACGGGCACCTCTCTCGACTGCTTCAAGTACCTGGAGCCTCTGCTCAACGACTATCGGAAACTGCGCTGCCAGAACAGACAGGGCGGTGAGGAACTGGGGCGCTCGGAGCCAATGGGCCTTGGTGCATAGCGTGAGGCACATTGTGCACATCTAGTAAGCCGTCCTGTCAAACTATGTCGGTGGTGCAGTCGGCTAATGTCTAGTAAGCCGTCCTGCCAAACTATGTCGGTGGTGTATCGGCTGATGTCTAGTAAGCCGTCCTGCCAAACTATGTCGGTGGTGCAGTCGGCTAATGCCTGATGAGCCGTCCTGCCAAACTAAAAATCGTCGAAAGGCTCCGGAAGGATGCCCCACGAGCTGTCCGGAAGCCCTCCGCCGCCCTGCCGCTTTTTCGTTATTATCTAAAGCTTTACGGGCGGTTACATGCACCTTGTAGTGAATACCCGCCTCCTTTGCCATCGAGTGTTAAGCTGTGCAACACTCAAAACGTCTGCCCTATCCGATGAATGTAAGACAACAACGGAAGGGCAAAGCACACTCGAACCATACGGGACAGCTTTTATAATAGAACAGTTTTGATCCATTTCAATATTTTATGGTATCACTAAATAGACGTCTCTTTTTTTGCTATCGCTGTCTGCCCTGACCTTGAAGTGAGTCATTTTAATGCGATATCTAGCCTCATTTAGACCATATTTGGAACGAGGCGTACGCGTTTGCAATCATTGTCATGAAATCTTGCGGTAGCCACTGTCTTCTTGCTGAGATTTCCGGAAGTATATCAGTGCGGCTCGCAGTAATTCGGTCCTCTGACACCGGAAAGTTCAACTTTGGTCAATGGTGTTATGCTACGCACTTGTTGTGTAGCTGGAATGGTCACTCTTGTAAGTTTGTTTTTATATGATCATTTATGAATTGTCACACTCTTGGCATGGTCTGAAAGTGAGCTACGTTTTGGGGGCGTTGATTTACTTTTTCTGCTTTTGAGGTAGTAGCCTTGGGGCATTTAGGGCAGGTTCAAGTTCGATCAGTAAGTAAACTAAGTTGCGTTTTGGGAATGAACTATGCTCTCTTATTTATGATGATTTCTAACTTTTGTCATGCCAGTGTTCCCAAATTCGTTTTTGAGTAAGGTACTAAATGCAAATAAGGGATCGCGAAAATTTGTAAACGTGCCTGAAATATCCGTATGTCTATTTGGATTGCGTTCAGAAGGAAAATATTGTGGAAATACAAATATTGTGAAATGTATATGCATGAAATATGGTGGGTCCTCATCATTCCTTCAGTTTTCACCTTTGTGGATGACATAAGAACATCATAAGGGATACAAGGGAAGTTGTGTTAGATGTCGGTTTCTGCCTAACCTTATCAATTTGGGAACACTACTCCATGCAGTGTTCACAAGTAGTGTGCGGCTGGACGTGAAAGGGTCTCTCGGGAACTTCACTGCACACCCTCGTACGTATAATAGGAAGTCGTGTTTCTGGCATGGCAGGTAACGGTGGGGAATATGGTCTAAACCGTAACTCTACCTTTGATCGTTGTCTTTTGTATTTCAGTTCTACGGTCAATGCTTCCTAAAAGAAATTGGTCTTCGGCTGTCCGTGGGATTTACGATAGAAAGTGACCCGTACGGTTCACGACCAGGCTACGCTCTGACACAGCCAGGATTTTGTTGTGTGGTCGTGGTAAATGTGCCATATGACTTTGAAGGGACGGGGACATTCGTATGGGTGAGCAATATACTTCGTGTAGAGCAATATACAATATACTCTACATACAATATACTGTCGATCCATTCTGCATCAGCCCATGGTTGCGCCCATGGTGGCAGTAACCGTCATGGTCGGCTCCGCCCTCCGGGACGTGGGAAGCGCGTACCCCCACACGTCTCATGCAGTTTAACATTGCACCGATGACAATGCATGGAAAGATCAATAAAACAAATGCATCTCTTCCATGGGTGTATGAACCAATAGGGCAGGTATGGAAACTTCCATCTATTTCATCCATTCCAGAAGCATCCTTCATCGCCAATACAACAAATAATCCACACCAATATTTTTGTTTAATTTTATGTTTCTCTTTAAGCATGTGAGCAATGAGCGCTAGCTGGAAACAATGTTCTCTTCAGCCATTTTTTCATACCAATAATTTGTCCTGCTGTTTACACCAATTCTCTTTTCCCCACAAGAATCAGCCGGTGGGGCTGCAAATATGAAACTGGAGTCGGTGGCCATAACACGAGATAAAATTATCACGTTTTTTAAAACAAGAAATACACTTATAAAGGGGCATCACCGAAAAACCGACGGTGGGAATTCGTAGACATTTTAATGTAGGTAGGCAACATTTTACGGTTATGCTCCCTCCCCGTACGGTTGTGCCCCTCCAAGCTTCTGTTGTACCCCTTCATATTACTAGGCGCAATCCTGGAATATACGATTATTGTGGTTGGAGAAACCATCAACCGAAAATAATAAGAAATAAATAGGGGTTATCCATTCTTATTGGCCGGTAATATTTCATATTCCGATAAGCATTGCACCTTTTTCATCGATTTGATTTTTTTACATCACCTCCCCCACCATCACTCTACAAAAAAAACTGATAGCATGTGTGTCTGAGTGAGTATGTGCAACGCAAAATTCACCTGATATGGACCACATTCTTATAGTGTTGCCAAGTTTTCAGTATGTAAGGTGGAAAGTGATGCAGCGTATTTGTTTTTGTTTAACCTTGCTGGACTGTAGGCACCTCACGCTGGAGGGTCTCATTGTTTCAGAACACCCGATTGTCCTTGTCCATAACTTGTACACCGCCATACCGCCTCTGACGAGCCAGACGAGCCAGACACTCTGACTTACCACCCGCGCGCTGACGCCCGCACATGTCGAGCCAGACGAGCCACACACTCTGACTTACCACCCGCGCGCTGACGCCCGCACATGTTGCAGTGTATGAGCTGACCTTCATGGATGAGTTTGTGGACCAGCTGCTGCGCGAGGAGCGGCTATGTGACGTCATCCTCCCTCGGATCCAGCGCCGCCAGGTCAGTGGTAAACCTTGGTCGTCGGTAGCTGAGTGGTTAAGCTGAGCGTCTGGCAAGCCAGAGGTACGGGGTTCGATTCCCCGCGACTCCCGCCCTTCCTGCCAGGGTGAGAGGCAGGCGACGCCGTATGGCCTTAGCTGCCAAGTGCGTCGTAAAGTGACAACCACCACCACCAGTGGTAAACCTGCTTGAAACCAATCAATTCAACCAATTCTAAAGCGAGCGGTAAGTGGGCATCACTCGGCGGAAACACATGACGTCTGCGTGGCGACATTTGTAAAGGTAACAAGCAGTAAAGGTGTGCCCCAGCCGCCGGCACTGGTGCCGTCCATCGGCTCCTTGCCATGTCCGCAGACGATTTTGTATCGCGTACAAACGTAGTCACCCGATCTTCCCTGGTCTAGGGATGACATTTAGTATTTGCAGGGGAGGTGGCATGTTTGCGTTGCCTGTCTTTGTCATAAAGTAACAGATGGGTAATTTCAATATTTTGTATAGGTTCAGGAACTAAGAAAAACGTGTCATCAGCAATCGATTATCTTCGTCATATGCATGTGTTCAATGTCAAAGTAATACCCAATTAATTCCAGGACAAATATACGATAGACGATTGACGGTAATACGCCCATAGACGGTCGGGGACAACATACGACTATTTGAATTGCTGGAAGGTGTGCACAGTTACGTCTGGTCAAACATCACGCCCTGTGTTTGAAGCAAATCCACGCTTGCGCCGGGGTAACTTGCGGCAGTCACGCATGGTTGAGGTACCTCTCCCCATGGTCTGCGCCGGGGTAACTTGCGGCAGTCATGGATGGTTGAGGTGCCTCTCCCCATGGTCTGCGCCGGGGTAACTTGCGGCAGTCGCGGATGGTTGAGGTACCTCTCCCCATGGTCTGCGCCGGGGTAACTTGCGGCAGTCACGGATGGTTGAGGTGCCTCTCCCCATGGTCTTTGTGTTTCGAAATTCGCGCGCTTTTGTCAGCTTTAATCCCGGTGGCGGACGGAGATGTGCTGAGCCGTGGCCGTCAGTCGTGTCGTCAGTCGCGTCCGTCAGTCGTTGAGAGGTGTCCGGCCGCGCCGTTGCCATTGCCACTGTTGGCGTGCTCGTGTGGGACCCGCTGGCACCACCGGAGCGACCGCCCACGTGTCGTCTGCCCGCCAGGTGCACGAGGAGAACAGCGAGCTGGAGCCGCGCGTGTCGGCGCTCGACGACGACCTGGACGAGCTGGCCGAGTCGTCGGGCGAGGACGAGCCGCCGCCGCCTCCGCCGCCGCCGCCGGCGCGCCCCAGTCCGCCGCCGGCGCCGCCGCCGCCGCTGCCGTCGCGCCACCACCGCCGCAGCCGCAGCAAAGAACGCGTGCGCGACTCGGGGAGGTCAGTGGCCCTGCCGACACTGTGCCGTGTATGCTCGATGTTACCTGTTCAGTCCTGTACCTGTAACCCGTGTCAGTCGCCACACGTGTGTGCCCCACGCGCGTGTTTGCCCGTGTTCAATGCGGAGCCTGGCTCGGCGGCTTCATGTGGCGTTTATCCGTCTGCCCTTGTGCGGGTGTGAGCTATCATGACGCGGTCGTGTTCTAACCCGCGCTGGATTTGTATTTTGGAATGCTGAATTCGGATCGGAAATTTCGGAACCATCAAACTTGGAGAGGATACTTGAATTTTTATTCACACCAGAAGTGCCTTGTTTGCTCTTCTGCATCTGGGGTTCCTGATGTTTTGCAGTTTACATATAATATAATTAGAAGTAACTTGTGGACGAAAACATGTGAGAAAGTGAAATGTAACATTGGTCTTAGTCGAAAACTGCGGAGTGTGCTATTACTGGAATGAAGTATTGGGTTTAAAAACTCACCCTTTTTGACATCGTAGTCAAAGAGCGATTAAGTTCCACTATTTCATTGTCAAACAACACCATTGAACACTCCAATGAGAAATAATTATCCGACGAGAATAATCATCCAGATGAAAAGACAGCAAAGCTGTTGTTTTAGACCGCCTGGTCCCAACTATGCACACCTTGCTATGGCCCAAGTGTAAGCATAGTTGTTCATGCCCCAAAACTCTGTTTCCGTTTGTGTCCCGCACAGGCGACGCGACCACCACGGAGAGCACCGCGGCGACTATCGCGGCGACTACCGCGGCGACTACCAGCCGGACCCGCGCGCTGACTACCGCGGCCGCGAACACCGGCCTGAGCACCGACAGGAGCACCGACAAGAGCACCGCAGCGGGCGCGACTACCCGGCCGACCACCGCGCCGACCACCGCGCAGACAAACGCCACCGCGCCGACGAGCACGTCGGCCACCGCGCCGACGAGCACCTCGGCCGCGAGAAGCGGCACCGCGGCGAGCACGAGCCGCGCCACGAGCGCCACGAGCGGCGGGAGCGGCGCGAACACCGCGAACACCGCGAGGAGCGGCGCGGCCGCCACCGCGGCGAGGAGGAGCGCCGCGAGATCGACGAGGCGAACGCGTTGCGCGCCAAACTGGGCCTACCACCACTGCGGCCGTGAGCCCCGTACGGCGGCCGTCTGCGACACCTGCCAGTCAGCAACAGGTGCCGTGTGTGGACCGGGGCCCAGCCGCCTCCAGACCAGTGGTCAGGTGTGCTGACGCAGCTCGGGTACAGCTGGCGCTCGGGAACCTCTTGCCCCGGCTCGGACGACAGCGACTGTCAACGGCGTGTCGACGTGCCTGGCCAGCCGGCGTGGTGGCTGGGAGGACGCATCTGCGCCCGCCGACGCCTTCGTGTGACGTCACGCTCGGATGCGTGACGGCGGCGTGTGACGTCACACTCGGCTGTGTGGCGCCGTCGTGTGACGTCACACTCGGCTGTGTGACGGCGGTGTGTGACGTCACACTCGACTGTGTGACTGTGGCGTGTGACGTCACACTCGGCTGTGTGACGGCGGCGTGTGACGTCACACTCGGCTGCGTGACTGTGGCGTGTGACGTCACACTCGGCTGTATGATGGCGGCGTGTGACGTCACACTCGGCTGTGTGACGGAGCCCGGTCTGCCCGTTGTGGGAGGGCGGTGCCGCGGCTGGTGTCCGCCAGCACCGAGGCCCGCTGGCTTCATGACCGTCAGGCAGGTCTCGCCGCCACAGACTGGGAGTGCTGCTGCCATCTCATTGTGTGCCACACATGCAAACGGTATAGTGGATACACGAAATCTGTCGGTATGCGGGTTTTCGGCGAAATTGTGCCAGTCCACAAAGTTTTGTGTGGACTTTGGGAATATGGAGCATACCGGGGAAATGAATAACACACTGCGAGGATGAATATCAATATGCCACGGGTTTCACGAACGCTACTTTGCAACTCATCAGGTTTGATGTTTGCTACAAAGTCTGTTCAACATCATCAGTCACCTTGCGACGTTTTGTCATAAATGACACGGGGGTATGAGTACGAGGCATGTTAACCACACCCACTCCGGTTTTGATTAAAATTGGTGCATGTGGTTATCGATAGCCCATATTACGAATCTGAAATGTTCAGATTTCAGGGTCTCAAGGGTCACGAGATACAGGTGATCACAATTGTCAGGTCAAGGAGAGGGGAGAGTGGTTTTTAGGCGTGCCGGACCATGAAGGTCATTTGCGCCGCCTTTATAGCGAGCACGTTACATGTCTGTCTATTAAAGCGATTGTTCGCAATCAAAATGCAGGCAAGTGGACATTTACGTTCAGGGAGTTTTGCGTTGTAGTTCGTGTGATATTTTGGGTGCTGAAGGCGAGTGCTGGTCTAGGGACATCTCCTTGATGTCTAAATTGTTTTTAATTTTACTTTACTCCTTCGCAAAATAATTGTAGTGGGGATGGGGGTGAGATGTTTTTGAGAGTGGCGAGAAGTTGATTCTGCCAGGGTGCCGGCTTTAGCGTACTCTTATCGAAGAACACTGGGATCTTTACCGTGTGAACAAGGGGGCAATTGTCCACACCGCCTATCACGCCGGTCGTCGCGTGTTAGTTGCTAGTAGCGGGTTAGTCTAAGCATGCCATGCAGGGCTGTCAGTTTGGTTAGTACGGTGTTATGCAATTCTGCTCATCTACGTCCGATGTACCTCTGGGTAGCCGTTTTACGTTATGCGTTGCAAGGCGAATCGGCTCATCTAAGTCTGATGGCTTCGGTCGAGGAGAAAGTGCATATGCCTTATATATTTAACACGCGCACCGGAAGGGAGGAATCTGCCCACCCCTCCTGTTTTTTTTCGCCGATATCATGAACGGGCGGGGATATTATAACCAAAGCTTGTGACTGTACACAATTGATCAGCGCACCCTACGCAACAATAGAAATCCGTTGGCAAACATGGGAACTGCGGGGGTACAAAGTCGACCGACCAGCGGGCAGCCGCCCGACCGCCGAGCGTTTAAGGTGACTTAGATTGCGGCGGTGCTGTGGCGTCCGATCTCGACCACATTTAATCCTGAAAGCACTCACTGACCTAGGGTTATGAAGCTTGTGCTAGAGCTAGATCACTACAGCCGTGATCTACCCTCCGTTTATCTAGTGTCTCAGATCTTAGGGGAGGGTGGCTTCGCCTCTCCCCACCCCACCCCCATCCCATCCGGTGCGCGTTATGCGAGTGGCCCTCCGACGCGCGTGTTAATGGTAGCAAGTTGCGTACGAAACGTATACATCATTTCAACGAGGAAGACCTGACCAACGTAATACAAATAGTACATTTTCCAAAGTCAGCTTTAGTTTATGTAAACTCATGATTTTTTGACTTCGTGACTTAAAAAAACATGTTAATAATTTTTATTGGTCAAAATTTCCACATGAATTGTATAACTGTTGGCGTTAGTATTTCTCCTCACAAAGCTTGTTCCATAATGGGTCACAGGTGAAATGTTGAAACCTGACCGGATCAACCAATATTTTCGGAAGAGATCCTCTCTGTTGAGAACCGTAGGGTTATCATTTGAGAACTTGTGCTCGATGATGCTTTCCAGTGGGCTTCGGGACTGCCCAAAGTAGCATTTTACTAGGCATTTGGGCTTCGAGACTCGGTAGCATTTTCGTCTATTGTGGATTTGCATTACAAAGAAAAAAATGTGTTCAGATAAATCCATTGGTTACCCATTAGCTAAAAACTTATAAATATAAAAAGGACTTCTTTTAAATGTCACGAAGTTAATGAATCATCACAAGATCAAACGTTTACTTTAGAAATATAAGTTCGGTAACCAAATTGTTTCCATTAAAGATATAGGTATTCTGTTTAAACATCCTCCGCAACCCAGATTTGCTTGATCTGCACCTTGTGACCCATTTGATCTAGAAACATAAAAAGCTCGGAGTCGTAGTCTGAGCTGTAGAAACACCATGAACCCGTTTTATCAAAATCGTGGGAGAGGGGAGTGAAGAATTTGGCGTTTGCCTTGGTGATGTCATTGAATAGGCAAAGGACATGTTTGTTAATATTCGTTCCACCTAGTTTTGGGAACAGCGGAGATTTGTCTTGAAAATTATATTTGTTCCCACAATTTCGAAAACATACATATACCCATATCTGCAAGGCTCTCCAGGATGTGAAAAGTGGGAAGGCTCCATAGGTCCAAGGTTGTACCTAGGTGACTGGACACCTCTGTTGATGTGCTTATGAGCAATTCATGCCCGAAAAGATACACTGATGGGGAGGCCATGGTCCACCTAAAATTACAAAAGATACCAGTTTCTTTCATAACGGGAAGTCATGCTCGTCTGGCGTCAGGTCCGTGCTAATACAATACAAATCGAGAAAACATGGCGGCGACCTGGGCCCGCAACAGCTGTGCTGCTGTGAACTCGCTTGGTCAATCCATCAACAACCATCGATATATGGGATCGCATGCCCTTAGGACTTCAATAAGGTGTGATCATACGAGTCAGTAATCGTTGTCGAACGCCTGTATTCACTGAAAAAGGGTGGACATCCAGTAACAGCTTCACAAGAGCCGGCGAAAGTGTGGAATGCAAGGGCCGAATTGAGATCCAACACCATGCTCGTGGTGCTGCGGAGATCGCAGCCGACGACGAATATGACAGACGATTCTGTTATGAACATATATTCGGGATATAAGCATAAAATACCGCACCTAGCACGTATACACAAGTGATAACATCAATTAGTGGGCACTGTGTATGTACATCGCCCGGTGGCACGCCCGCCTCAGGGTGTGGCGAAGATGGGGAACCTGCGCGACCCACCAGTTCACCAGCCGAGACGCCACGCTAATGCACCACCCAACTGCACCGACCGCGCGCGCGACCCTGGGTCTGCACAAGCGGCGGCCACCCGACACGACAGACCCGCCGGCGGCACGGCTGCACTGAGCCGCCGACTCCACTCGCACGCCTCCGACATTCGGCTCTTCCGTGACCCGAGAACTTCGCACCTTCCTCCTTCGAGCCCGTCCCAGCAGACGGTCTCGCGTGTTGCTGCGATATTTTCTTCTGGCCCACACCGCACCGGCGGCACCGACAGGAACATGGCCGCGGGCCGTGCCCGGCGGCCTCCACAGTGAAAGACTGACCACGGTAACGGAACTCCAGCCGGCCTGCCGCGTGAACAACACCCAGGCGTGCTCCACAAGGTGCGCCGGTACAACCGATCGGATTATGCACGTCTCCAACCCAGCCCAATATCCCCGACACGCGCCACACGCAGCTCCGTCCCCAGTCTGGTGCTCGACACTGGACACGTGTCCAACCCATCTCACTTCCCCTGACACGCGACACACGCAGCTCTGTCCCCAGTCTGCTGCTCAACACTGGACACGTGTCCAACCCATCTCACTACCCCTGACACGCGCCACACGCAGCTCTGTCCCCAGTCTGCTGCTCAACACTGGACACGTGTCCAACCCATCTCACTACCCCTGACACGCGACACACGCAGCTCTGTCCCTAGTCTGCTGCTCAACACTGGACACGGCGAACTCCACACACACACTGTCCGGGGCTTCCCCGCCTCCCGACGCACCTGGCTACCTGAGCCGTTCATTACATGCAGTTGGCTATTCCAGTTGGCTATTTGTCGGTGATATACATTAGCGGCGCGCCCGACTGACTGTATCAGTCGCTGCGTCGCTGCCACACTCACCGCTGTACACCATGCGGGGTCGACTCGCGCAGCTTCCGGCGGTGCGCCTGTCAGTACAAGCACTCGCCTTTCCAGTTGACTATACACCCCTGACGTGAACACTACTACGCTACGAGCTCTATTGCCGTGCTCCAGCGTGGACACTGCATACCGGCGCGCAGAAAAACGATTACGATTCAAAATATCGCAAGTCCCGAGTCCCGACTAGTGACGACAGGTTCAGTGTTTCGCCCAACATTAGCAAAAAGCGGCAAGGAGTAGTGGCAGTCAGCCCATACATCAGTGTTTCACCGTGCTGTCTATCTAGTGTAGATTCTAACGAGCGGTTTCTAACCTTCCTCGCCACATTCCTCCTTCCTCAGGAAACAGCTCAGCCCTCAGAAAAAGCAACATGCAACATATTACACTGTGTCGTGCATTCATTTTTCCTTAAGACAGCCCAGTTCGCCTGGACAAATGCCCTGGGGAGAACCCCTGTTCTAGGCGGTTGTGTCACGACTCGGTTCATACTTATGAGAAGACCCGAGCACCAAATCTAGATTTTCACCTAGATTTAGGGAACGCGGTCAACATAGTGACGTTCCAGCACTTGCGACGCCAGTTGGATGCACCACTCTCAAAAGTAATGAAACCGGACACCAATGAACATTTCCTACCATTCGCATGTGGACCAAAGGTTCACAGCGGTGGCGATTAACGCGTTCAGACACTGATTAGTGAAGTGCCAACAGGGTACGCAAGCCATTGCTAATGCCCAACCAGCTAAACGGGCAATGCGTACAAAACAACAGAACAAACCCAGGGAAAGGCTCGATGGTCAGAATTTGAATGTAATTTGGCGCCTGAGGAGCCCCTTTCGCCGGGTACACTCGCACTCGAAGCCTAAAGAATGTCAGAATAATGTGAGGTTGCCAGAACTGGGGTGACACGGAACGCGTAAACCACTGCTGCTGCTCAGAAGGCCGGGAGCAGGCCACCCTGGGGAGTCACTGGTTGTGATCTTTTTAGAAGCGCCATTTGATTCAACTCGTGCCACACGTGTTTGCTCGTGTTTACATGTCTCATTTAAGAGCGAAACCGTTAGGCGGTTGTAAGTTCCTTTGGACGGCAAGGCTGGCGAAATACACAGTGATGATTAAAAAACACCACCTAAAGTACTTTTGAAACATGACCTAGGATGGGCCAGACCTGGTAGCTTGTTAGAAGACGTCTCTTAGAAGTCATACAGTGATGATTAAGGTGATGGGATGGTAGCATATCAACTTTTACCGGCAGAAATAATTCCTAGGTTGAAAACGGCGAATATAGATTCTGCCGAAGTGCAACTTCCAATATTTATTTAATTTCGCTTGCAGAACGTCATACCGCGCTAACTTAGGAAAAACACCACCAAAGTACTCTTGAAACATGACCTAGGATAGGCCAGACCTGGTAGCTTGTTGGAAGGCGCCTCAGGTCAGGATGTCAGCTTGAATGTGTGGGAAGTTTCATGCCGCTACCGACCGTGAGTCTGGGGCAATCACGGCAGAATAGTTGGGGGGGGCGGGATACACCGACCGGATGATGGATAAAACACTTCCAAAGAGCACTAACCACCATGAGAACACACAAAAATCACACAACTAAAAAATCGCAAAGCAGCGCCGCACGTCTCCACCGGCAATAGCTGTCACCTGTGAACAGGTCAGCTGGCCGAAGCTGCTCGGGCCGCACAAATGAACTGCTGCAGACGTCTGCGTCCGATGTCCTCTTCATTCGGCTCTGCCGCCGCTGGTGGCCGAGGAGACCCTCCCCCAGCTGCCAGCGGCACGAGCTCGACTCACGCATTGACTGGCCGGTGCCGGGCAGGGAGCGCCGTCATCTCGGCGGCCGCCACCGACCGGCTGCCGGTCCGGCCGGCAGCCGGTCCGGCCGGCACCAGCGCCACGGTCGCTCGCTGGGCGGCGGCGGGCCCGGCTCACGTGAGCTCGGCAGAGGCGACACTGCCGGCCGGCGCTCGGGCGGACACCAGTGGCCGCAGCGCCCTTCAGACCGCACCGTTGGCCGGTCACAGGCCGCCGGGCGGCGGCGGGCCCGCCTGGGGTGGGCTCGGCGAGCCGGCCGCCGCCGCCGCCGCCGCCGGCTCCTCGGTCATCTCGACGGCGGCGGCTATCATCCGCAGGTCGTGCACGCCGGCCATCAGCTGACTGGAAAACACGCCACATCGCCACGTTACCGCTGTGCCGGTCCGTCGCCCGTGTCCGTGGGTGGAGTCATCCCCGCCGGGTCCAGCGGCTGCAGCTCAGACATTCACACGCTGCACGGGAAACAATACGCAAGTAAGGAAGCAGGTCTTCACACAGCCAACACAGCTAATTCAGTATCACGTCTGACGTGAATTCTGTCCCGTGGCGTGCTGTATTTTGGTGGGTGGAGATGACCCAACGCACGTCAGTGCACACCAGTACTATGCACCAAACGCAAACGCGGCATTACAGTGCGAAACAACATAGGCTGCATTTTCTACAGACTTCTCCAGGGGGATTTGGGCTCCCAACACCAATTATGGGGAAACAGAGATGGAGGCGATGGTGTGAGAAGTTGAAATGAAATATCTTCGTTTCGTAAGGTCAACTACTTGTTCTCATACATACACCAGGGTGGATTCGCTAGGGACGCCGGAACCCCTCACTTATAATACATTTCTGGAAATTATCTCCGCGACTTGTCACTAGAGGGCAGCTGAGGTCGGCTTACAAATCCTCCGCTGACAACGGCCTGATGTCGGATCCTGCGCCTGTAGAGCCGCAAATCTGCGGTTCGCCTCATACCATCGCTCGTCTGGGACCACTAATGATGTCTTTGGCTAGCATTTGTAGTGTCAGCGCACGATGGGAACACCACAGAGCCACAAAGCGCAGCACGATAAAAGACGTACCAGTGTCAGACTGACTTATTTAATTGACCTTCACTACCAATGATTCACACCCGCTGTACAATCATGGACTTCCTTCCTTGCGCAAACTGTGAGTGCCTCTACGACATACTCGGTCGGTTCGCTATACAGCACCACCACTCCGCACACAATGATCGCGGGGATCGCGGGGAAAGCTCGCGCAATTGGCGAGTCTCGAACCAGCGACCTTTCGGTTACGAGACGGACGCACAAGCCACCACACCTGGCAGCACCAGGTTTGACAGAGCCCATGCGTCAGACACGGCCGTCATGTGGTGTGACCTGTGGTGTGACCTGATGTGACCCACCTGATGAGCTGCTCGGCGCCGGCGGCTGCCGCGATGATCTGACTGGCCGTCTGCCGCTGTGACGCGGGGGTGGTCTGCGCGCGCCGCCGCAGCTCGGCGTTCTCTCTCCGCAGCTGCCGCACCTGGTCCTGAAGACGCGCCTCGGCCGTCGGAGTCGGACTGCTGTCACGGGCCTGCTGTTGCTGCTGCTGCTGCTCCTGCTGCTGTTGCAGGCCGTTCAATCTAGCAGGCGACACGTACCACTTTGTCACAGATGACGGCTCAGTGTTGCTCAGTGTTGGTCAGTGCTCGGTTCGGTGTTGGTCAGTGCTCGGTTCGGTGTTGGTCAGTGCTCGGATCAGTGTGGCTCAGTGTGGCTCAGTGCGCGGCTCAGTGTTGGTCAGTGCTCGGCTCAGTGCTCGGCTCAGTGTTGCTCAGTGCTCGGCTCAGTGTTGCTCAGTCCTCGGCTCAGTGTTGGTCAGTGCTCGGCTCAGTGTTGGTCAGACACGCACGTCATCAGCCCGTACTGGGTTGTTCGGGCACCATCTATCTACTGGCCAGCGATTCCTGGCCGCACAGAAGTCGTGTACCGGCGCACATGAGCACGCACATTAACACACATGCACACGCACATGAACACACACAGGAACATGCACACATTCACACACGCACATAAACAAGCACACAAACACACGCACGCGCACAAGCACACGCACACATGCAAATGCACAAGCACACATGCAAATGCAAATGCACAAGCACACATGCACAAGCACACGCACAAGCGCACACACACACACATACAACATACACACATGCACAAGCACACATGCACAAGAACACACACACAAGCACATGCGCAAGGAAACACGCACGCACAGGAGGCCATACCACGACACAGTCGAACTATAAACTGCAAATACAATAAAATTAACCACCGGTGGGCAAAGCGAATTGCAAAACGTATCACTAGCTGGAAGCAAGATGTCTGTATTTATACGACGTACAAAATTCCTAACTACATCTAGGGGTTATATCGGTCGGTAGGGGTATAATCGGTATATCGGTATATCGGTCACAGTCCAATAATGAAATAACTACATTCCCTAATTTATATCCACTAAGTTGAGGATGACCGACAGCAGGGATACAATGCGTCACCACACACCTTCTCCGTTCGTGCTCCAGCTGGTGCTGTAGTCTGTCCACTTGTCTGCGCAGCAAGATGTTCTCCCGCTCCAACTGCAGAGCACATAGTCAGTCGACTGCCAAAACACAATGGCGGTGGAACACGTGACCGACGGTCCGCGGCACCTTCCCACCGACAAAATAGCCTCCACACCACCATCTTCGTGCTTCGCGTTTTGCCGGCGCAAACCTGGGCATACTTATCCACCCTGCCCGGCACTAACTTATCACCGACCTGAAGAGGTGTGTGCACCTTTCCTAGCGACCAAGCCAGATGTGCCACGATAGACCAAAGGCATTCCGAAATGCGAGCCTGCAACAGGTTGTTGAGACAACATCGGCTTCGACCAAAGTGTTGGGACGGCCGAGTGGTTAAGGTGTTGAGCTCTCGGTACCATAAGTCCCGGGTTCAACACTCGCACCACACAGGACATTTCCCAACCTCGTGACCCACCGGCGAAGCAGTGTGGGCGGCGTCATTAACCGTGATCGTGCATAAAGTGCGTCGTAAGCCACCCAATAAACAAACAATGAATTAGACCACCGACTATAATACTGCCATATTGCGTGACACAACGCCGACAGATCCGCTTCTGACCCGTGACCCCCACCACTGACCCGGGTCAGCCGCTGCGGACTAGGCTGCTGGTGAGGTCGCGCCGCTTGGTTACGCTGCTCCCCGTTGGTCTCTGCGTCCGCCTGCAGGGTGCCCATTGGGCCGTCTGATAGGAAGTCGGGCAGACCCTGCGGCTGGGTGGGGCCGAGCGGGACGCCTGCGGAGCTATCACTGCATGACAGTGATGTGGGCACCTGGGGACAACACCGTCACACAGTGATGTGGGCACCTGGGGACAATACCATCATACAGTGATGTGGGCACCTGGGGACAACACCGTCACACAATGATGTGGGCACCTGGGGACAATACCATCATACAGTGATGTGGGCACCCAGAAATAAGAATGTCACATAGTGATGTGGGCACCCTGAGACAACACCGTCACACAGTAATGTGGGCACCTGGGGACAACACCGTCACACAGTGATGTGGGCACCTGGGGACAATACCATCATACAGTGATGTGGGCACCTGGGGACAACACCGTCACACAGTGATGTGGGCACCCTGAGACAACACCATCACACAGTGATGTGGGCACCTGGGGACAATACCATCATACAGTGATGTGGGCACCTGGGGACAACACCGTCACACAATGATGTGGGCACCTGGGGACAACACCGTCACACAGTGATGTGGGCACCCTGAGACAACACCATCACACAGTGATGTGGGCACCTGGGGACAATACCATCATACAGTGATATGGGCACCTGGGGACAACACCGTCACACAGTGATGTGGGCACCTGGGGACAACACCGTCACACAGTGATGTGGGCACCTGGGGACAATACCATCATACAGTGATGTGGGCACCTGGGGACAACACCGTCACACAATGATGTGAGCACCTGGGGACAACACCGTCACATAGTGATGTGGGCACCCTGAGACAACACCGTCACACAGTGATGTGGGTACCCAGAAATAAGAATGTCACATAGTGATGTGGGCACCCTGAGACAACACCGTCACACAGTAATGTGGGCACCTGGGGACAACACTGGCACACAGTGATGTGGGCACCTGGGGGCACAGGGTTAAAATAATGTTTTTTGTTAGGTGTGAGATATCGAAACGAGCCCAGTAGGATGTCGAAATTTGCCATGGAATTAGCATCATTTAAAATGCTTTCGATGTCTTTCAAACTCAGAGTTGAGTCAGTGGTGTAGGCACTTACGACTGTAACTTTATCTTTGTTTTGAGATTCATAATTTATGAAGAGATTCTGGATAGGGGGAATTGTAACTATGCTATAAACTGACATTGAATGCCATATCATATTATAGGTAATCCTTTACCTGAAATTACATTGCGAAATGTTCATGTACGCAAAATGTTCGCGTCACCATTCCTTATTGAGAGCACACACATGCTACTTATAAATGAGATACTGTTAGAAAGGAGACAAGAAGATTTCATAAGCCTGCATCAAGGGGCAGGATATGATACTTCTTGGATAAGGATGTCAATTGGTGTTCAGAAAGTGGTATATTCCACCCTATTTCATTAATAATTTATCACTGTGGGGGCAACACCATCACACAGTGATGTGAGCACCCTGAGACAACACCGTCACACAGTGATGTGGACACCCTGAGACAACATCGTCACACAGTGATGTGGGCACCTGGGGACAACACCGTCACACAGTGATATGATCATCTGGGGGCAACACCGTCACACAGTGATGTGGACACCCTGGACAGTTGTCGGTGAAGGCGTTATAACAGGCTCACCTTCCTGCGGGTGCCGTTGGCGGCGGCCGGCGTCATGACCTCCTCACCTTCCTGCGGGTGCCGGTGGCGGCGGGCGGCGTCGAGTGACGGCCGGTCGGCCGGTGGCGCGGCTCGTCCATGGCCGCCGCCACCGCCGTCAGGTGGTCCTGCACGAAGTCGGGCAGTCCGGCCGCCACGTCCGGCCGTCCCGGCGCCATCGGACTGCTGCCGGCAGTCTCCAGGAAGCGGCGAAACGAGAGCGGCGCCTCGCCACCGCCGCTGCTGGCACCGGCCGCACCGCCAGACTTGACGCCACCAGAGGCCGCCGCGCCACCCTCTGCCGGCCACACAATGCCACGCGTGAGCGGCGTCACAGGGGCACGAGTAGTCTAGGGGTAAGTTGCCCGTCTCACAATCGAAAGATTGTGAGTTCGAATCTCACCTGTCGCTACTCTTCGCCCGCGGCCGATCGGCGTGAGAGATTGGCGACGCTACATGACTCAACGGTCGACGTTTCGTAAAACCAAGAACCAACCAACCAACCGAGTGGCGTCACAGTCAACCGGCTGCACGTGGGCTGTGTGGAGGCCGGACAGCAGGCATTCGGCGGCGGCCATTGTACTGTTCGGCACCAGTTTACAAGTGTGTTCCCTGCCCAGTTACAAGTGTGTTCCCTGCCCAGTTATTTTAAATCCAGGACCAGTGTCATTTTACCACCATTACGGACAACCACTTTGTTTGCAAAGAAAATGGATGGGGAACAATGATATAAATGCTCTCTCGTGCTAAGTCTGCACAAGGCAAGGATTGGGCACTGATGTGGTTATGCCACCCTGGTTTAATTGCATGCATATTTTGATGCATGCAATTTTCAAAATGACGTTTCTAACCGACGTCGATGTTGGAATGGTACCCGTTTCCACTATAAATGCACTGGGTTGATGACATACAGAACAGGTTAACACAGTAAAAACGACCCCACACACCATGAACAGCACTGTACTCAACTCTAGCATTCAATAGGCAGAATCATACCTTCTTGAGTGCCATGATTTACAGCTTCATGATTGGGCAAACCCAAGTCTGGAACAAATGGTGATTGCTCTGATTTCTTTTCCTCTTGCTGGTCTTCTCCATTTTCCATGTCTGAAATGGCAATGGTGCATGTGGTATTAATTTGTACTTGGTGCTGATAATTAAGTGATATTTGGCACACTGTTGGAAATACAACACAGAAGCAGGAAACAATAAACATATCATTTCCTGGCCAGCTCATCACACCCAGGTTTCGTGCTGGCTGTCCACCTCAAATTATCACAACTGCACCTGTAGTGATACAATTGGTACAATTTACTCTTTCTGTGCTGAATGTTGAGCCAATGAATCCTGGCAGATTAGGGCAAGGCAGAGATAAGGAATGAAGGACATGGCCAAAGGCAGGGCAAAGAGCAGAATGAAGGAGTGTTGGGAAATGGTGTGAAGAGTGCACATGCATGGGCAGGATAATGCAGAGGAAAGGGGAAAACGGGGTGAGAAAAGGCAGCAAGCAATGCACCATGGAGGGCAATGTGGCCATGATATGATAGACACCCACTGGTCTGAATTGAGCAGTGACCCCTCCCACTCAGTTGGGCCAAAACCAGGAATGTTGCTGGGCACCACATAGCTGTGGGGCTTCAGCTTCCCACACCTTGTCTGCAAAAACATGTTCTCTAGTTGCAGATGATGTGGTCCTCTCAAAGGGACTTGGTGCAGCAGTACAGAGCATGACATGGTATGCTTATCTTCTGAAAATTAAATGGATTGTATCCCAAGATAGGTTCATTGTACTTCCTTGGACCAGCATGGAAAATCAAAATTAACAGCTATGGATAAAATGACATAGTTGCAGTTTCACACTGTATTGATATCAGCAAATTGTTGCATATCAATGAGCAGCAAACAATTGAAAAGCAAAATGAAGTGAATATGTGCCTGAAAATTGGCACTTGACCTTCTTTTGTAGCTTAGGGGCACATTCACTGCATAGGTCATATAGCTGATGTTCTTTTGTCACAAAGGTATTATCATTTAAGGGAATGGTTCTGTGAGGGGGAAAATTACAATGGCACAGTCACTTTAGCAAGAAGCATTTTCTTCAAACAAATGTTACATACAGTGACTTGCCACCTTCACAATGAACTAAGAAAGTGAAACACAACAAAAGCTGGATTGGTACTGCTTGGCTAGGTTAGGTGATAATAATATAGGTTAGGGTAGGTCAGATTATGCAGATTGAATTAAACTCAGCATGCATGCTTTTGCTTGTATTGTTGTTCACAATCATAGTATTTATGATGAATGACCATTTCTTTTCAATATTCCAGTTATATTCCAGGATGAATAAAGGCTGGCAAGGTTTAGTAAGCAGGTGAATAGCTTAGGTTGGATTATATTTGGCAACCTCCTGCATACATTCTTTACTGCAATAATGTGGGAATGTGAAATATGAAAGAATATTACATTAGAGAAGATTGTGGCATTTTTGTAGTAAAAAAATGTATTTGCCACTTTGTACAAATGCTGCCTTTGGAAAAATTGTAGAAACATGCTTCTAAACATGATGAAGGCAATGTGACTGTTCATTCCCATATCAAATTTGTAACTTGGTTTGTTTATTTACACATTAAGTCCCACATTCCCTCTGCATACATACAGCCACATAATGTCAGTTTATGGCTGTTGGAATAAACAGCATCTCAATTAATGTTATCTGCCATTTTATGGAGGCTGGGATGAACATCATATTCTGGCTGCTGTGCTACTACATTGCATATGTGATATATGTATTATATTTCAAGGTTAGCTCAGGTTAATGTTTGGTTTGAAGCATAGTTTGGCTAGGTTACCTGTTTCCATTTGTTTATAATTTGTATGCATTTACTATTTCTACTCAAGCTTTTTTGGGTATTTCTGTCTTAAAGGGTGTTTTGGGAATTTTCGGATTTTTGTCCCAGAATATCATGTTTATTAACGTGATTCGGAAGATGCGATCATTCGTTTTCTCTGTAAATGCTTACGTCTCGGTTAATCTTAGCGGTAATATCTATAATGTGCCATATATGCCACACTGCTGTTGTTTGTTGCGTAATTTATCCATCCCTCACCTGGCACTTCTCAGACGTGATTAAAGGGACATTCAACACTTCACGCAGTTGATTCAACACTTTTTCATGTCAAAAATGCTTAATTTCCACCTCTTTGCCACATAGATGACACCACCACTATTTCACCACAACACCAAAAAAAACTAAGCAGAGCACGGCTTGCAGCCGTGATGTACGGATGACGTCACGATAAATATTACGCTTGTTTTTAAATTATAATATATGAGTTTATATTAGTTTAGATAAGAGTAGATTGTATTACGTTACGTTAGGTTAGGTTAGGTTCTCCTATTTAATTATTAATTATCATACTGCTTGTTGGAAGTCGTGAGGAAAGATGACGAGACCGAGCAGAAGCTGACTTCTAAATATCACTTTGCCGTCCATCACGATAAACATTACGCTTGTGTTGTTAAATTAAAATATGAGTTTATATTAGTTTAGATAAGAGTAGATTGTATTATGTTAGGTTAGGTTAGGTTAGGTTAGATTTTCCTATTTAATTATGAATTATCATACTATTTGCTGGAAGTCGTGAGGATAGACGAGACCGGGGTCACAGGGGTCACTTTGAGGTCAACAGTTTGAAAATGGCTTCTGTGTGTGTAGGTTGTGATCCAGTGCCATATGATATAATCAAACTTTGCTATAAGGACAACCAAGCGAGCTTAGACTTCCTTAGACGCCACGGAGTTCTTCCTGCCGGAGTTGTCTGCTCTAAGTGTTCCAAGGCCTGCAGGTTGCAGGAGAGTAGGCATCGGTGGGAGTGCACCGAGACGTTTCGTGTCGCCAGAAGGAAGGAGAAGAAGAGGTGTGGGTTCATCACAAGCGACTACAAAGGAACTTTTCTCGACGGAACCCGCCTGGAACCGTGGCAAGTTGTGTGTTTTATTAATCTGTGGTTAGATAAAGCTGGGACCATCTCATTAAGGTATGTGAACATTTGTAGCGTTAGCCAATCGAAGCCTCAGTCCCATGCCTATGACGTCATCATACCGTACCGACGTGACTATGACGTCATCGTTCAAATTGAAAAGTAAGCATTTACAGAGAAAACGAGTGATCGCATCTTCCGAATCACGTTCATAAACATGGTATTCCGAAGAAAAAAAAACAAAAATTCCTAACAGTTTAAGAAAAATTTACCCTTTTTTTTAGCTAACACAGAATCTTCCGATTGCTGTATTGTGAGAGTGAAGATGTCCTTGCTGTGTGGCAATTGTGACCAAGTACCTCTGTCTAGGATTGCCATCTCAACCAAGGACTCCAGTAATGATCACTGTTTTAACTTTACAAAACCCTGTGGATGACAAAACTGCACCAGGAGTCAATAGGAATAATGCACTAGTTCAGCCCACCAGTGAATGTTCACATCATCCTAATAATTTTGGTTGAGGTGCCCTAAAACCAAAATAACTAACATTCGAATCATGTTCAGAAATATGATTATACAATATGTTTTCTTGAAATTCCACATTGATCAGAAAACAATTTTATAGTAAGAACATTTCTCTGAGGTCAGATTAACCAAGAAAGAGAACAATCAATACTAATCTGTAAGTTACTCCAAATGATTTCAATAACCAGACAAATATGTCAGGCCAGTTAACCAGGTGAGCAAACCTGATAAAAACATAATCAACACCCATCCATGAATCATCCCACAAAGACAGGGTTTAATATATTTTAAAATATTTGAGTTGGAGAGGAAATTGTCAGGCAATCAAATGCAGAGCATAACCTTTTTCCTGCTTCTGGCATAAGCTCATTACTTTGTTTGCATTGAGTTTTGATATTTATACCTACCTATTCGTAAATTATTGATAAAAGGTGTTTTCAGAATTTTTCGAATTCTTCAGTCGTCTCAAGCAGTATCATTCAATCCTTTACCCAGAAAATGAGATAACAACTTCCTGGAAAGGATAATGTTCTGGATTGTACAAATCCAGGACAAGCCTTTTATCAACATAGCCTGTGGATATTTTATGAACAGTCAATTTGTTTACCTAATATCAAGGTCAGGTTTATTAGAACTTGATCTCTTCTTACCAATGAAAACATGCAAAAGTACAAGCTGGATATTTACACTTAGCAAGAGTCAGTGTCTAGACTATCCTACTTTTGATAGGCACATAATTCCTGTCATGTAATTGATTGAGAAGCTCTGAAAACCAGGATTATTTTCGACCTTCCCAGTCCCTCAGATTCCATTTCAATCTACCTTTTACATTTCCCTGATGAAAGGTCCTTTCAACATTTCCTGACTGCCTGAGATCCCAATGGGTGCTACTCTGATACAATTGGTGACAAATTGAGCATCAAAATACCTTTGCTGATGTACCGATTTACTAGCTGTATAAAACTCGGTATTACCTTTTCCAGTTTTTGGGCGAAAACGCACAACGGAGACTGGGTATTAAGACGACGAACCTGGCGCAAAATATAACAGCTGATACGTTTTCTTCTTCTGTGGTGTATCGGATGTGTTGGTGTATCGCAAGGCAGAGAATAGCTGGTGGGTCTACTCTGTTGCCCTGGGTTGTTATCCTGCCTATGCTCCGAAATTACGGAACCAAATTGCATGAAACCTTCACCAATCGATGCATTCCGGTCGATTTACTCGCGACTTTTGGATATGGTGACTTTCACCCTTACGTAAAGCTATTAAATTGCCCTTTAAATTTGGAGCGGCCATTTTAAAAGTGTTGCGGTGCCCATGCTCCTAATCTGCTGGACTAAAGTTCATGAAACCTTCAGCAACCGATGCAGCATGGGCGATTTACTTGGGAATTTATTTACTCGATTTACTAGTACGGTGACCTTGACCTTGACCTAAGGTTGTAAAATAAGTACATCTTTATTTTCAATTGTTGCAGTGTCCATGCTCCTAAACTACTGAACCAAAATTCATGACACCCTCATCAATCGACGTGACATGGTCGATATACTCGGGATATACTTTTGTCGATATACTTTTGAATATGGTGACCTTGGCTTTAGGCCAAGGTCGCCAAAAAAGCACAAAACCATTTTAAAGACTTTTTAACATGCCTATGCTCCGAAACTACTGAATACAATTTCATAAAAACTTCGCCAATCGACGTGACGTCGTCGATATACGTGGAGTTTTGAATATGGTGACCTTGGCTTTAGGTCGAGGTCACCAAAATACCCAAATCATTTTGAGGCTATTTGACACGCCTGTACTTCGAGAGTACTGAACCGAATTTGATGAAACATTCACAAATCGACGTGGAATGCCGATATACTCGTCAAGTTTGAATATGGTGACCTTGGCTTTAGGCCAAGGTCATTAAAAATGCATAAATCTCCTTTTAAGGCTTGTTGCGCCGCCCATGCTCTGAAAATGGCAAACCAAATTTCATGAAACCTTCACCAATCGACGTGACGTGGTCGATATACTTCTGACTTTTCAATACGGTGACCTTGGCCTTAGGTATAGGTCACAAAAATGCTTGAAAATCATTATTAGGATTGTTGCGGCACCCATGGCTACGAAACTACTGAACCGAAATTCATGAAACCTTCACCAATCGACGTGACGTGATCGATCTACTTCAGACTTCTCAATATGGTGACCTTGGCCTCAGGTCAAGGTCATACAAAAATGTTTAAAACTAATTTTAAGTGTTGTTGCGCAGCCCATGCTCCGAAAGTACCGAAGCGAATTTCATGAAACCTTCACCGATCGACGTGACGTGGTCGATATACTTCGGACTTTTCAATATGGTGACCTTTGATCCGAAATTCGGTTGAGTACTTTCTGAGCATGGGTGGCGCACAAGCCCTAAAAAGAGTTTCATGCATTTTTGATCACCTTGACCTGAGGCCAAAATCACCATATTGAAAAGTCCCAAGTATATCGACCACGTTACGTCGATTGAAGGTTTTATGAAATTCGGTTCAGTACTTTCGGAACATGGGGGCCGCAACATCCCATAAAATGTGTTTTAAGCATTTTTGATGACCTTGGCCTAAGGCTAAGGTAACCATATTGGAAAGTCCCAAGTATATATCTACCACGTCATGTCGATTGGTGAATGTTTCATGAAATTCGGTTGAGTACTTTCGAAGCATGGGCGGCGCAACTATTCTTAAGAAGAGTTTTATGCATTTTTGATGACCTTGACCGGAAGTCAAGGTCACCATATTTAAATGTCCCGAGTATATCGGCCATTCTACGTCGATTGGTGAATGTTTCATCGAATTCGGTTCAGTATTTTCGGAGTCTGGGCGTGACAAATAGCCTCAAAAAAGATTTTGTGTATTTTGGTGACCTTGATCTAAAGCCAAGGTCACCATAGTCAAAGCCCCACGTGTATCGACCAGGTCACGTCGATTGGCGAAGGTTTCATGCAATTGTATTCAGTAGTTTCGGAGTATGGGAGTGGTAAAAAGTTTGTAAAATGGTTTTATGCTTTTTGGTGACTTTGACCTAAAGCTAATGTCACCATATTGAAAAGTCCCAAGTATATCGGCCATGTCACGTCGATTGGTGATGGTATCATGAAATTCGGTTCCGTAGTTTATGAGCATGGGCACCGCAATAATTGAAAACAAAGATGTACTTATTTTGCGACCTTAGGTCAAGGTCATGGTCACCGTATTATAAAGGCCCAAATAAATCGACTGCGCTGCATCGATTGATGAAGGTCTCATGAAATTCAGTCCAGCCGTTTAGGAGCATGGGCACCGCAACATTTTCAAAATGGCCGCTCCCAATTCAAGGGGTAATTTAATTTAGCGGTGAGAGTCACCACATTCAAAAGTCGCAATCAAATTGACCCCAATGCATCGATTGCTGAAGGTTTGATGAAATTCGGTTCAGTAGTTTCGGAGCATGGGCACGGCAACAACCCAGGGCAACGGAGTACACTTACTCGAGAATAGCTGGGAACTAATACTAAAGAAGCAGAAGGAGAATAGCATCTCCTCTCCCATCGGGCTTATCGGGATGCTATCCTTAATCCAACCCAAGTGGGAGCGGTCGCCCGACCCAAGGCCTATCGAGTAGCTCGGCCATTGATCTGACCCAAGGTTGGATTTGACCGGCGGTTCCTGGGGGGTCACTAATCTGCTCATTTAATTTCTTTCCTTCCCTAAAGCATTTTATCATGTCAAACGGGCTTACCGATCGAAATGAAGTATGCACCAATTAATTTGTGAAGTTTTATTAATGCGACCACAGGGTTCGGTGATCGAAGGTCAAAGGTAACGTTAGAAAAAGAGCTGGGTATTTCAGCACTTATTGAAAAGAAATCGTACTGACTAAATTGTTCCACCCGAAAGCGTCATCTAATCACGACGAAACCCACCCACCCATCGATTCGTCATCCACAAATTGTACCCGCCCTGCCGATTTCGTGACCTTAGGTCATAGGTCACGTGAGTGTGACCCTGTGTCCGCGTTGCCCGAGCAAGCGGTGGACGATTGGACCTATGGTAGTACGCTAAACACGGATGGTTTTTGGGCATCAACTTGGCCAACAAAAAGGTAATTTGTCCAGCAAACGACTATGCGACAGGGGCGGATACAGGGGGCACTGGTGGCATGCGCCGCACGGAAATTGGCGCCCATTCGGCCGGAAAAAAGCGCCCTTCCGGGAAGGCTTCAGTGCAGCCCATCGAATTGTTCAGCCAGAGGCGCTCATTGCAAGAAAAATGTGCTCCAATTTAGTATGCTCAAGTACACCCCTCGATTTTGTTTGCAAGATCAGGCGCCCCTCCAGAGACAAAGTGCCCCACGACAACTCCTGCATCCCCTGATGCACAGCAAGGTGTAATGAAAGGAAGATAAAAGAGAAATGCTCGGTATATCCTCACATTTGTTTTGTGTCACTATCGGAATTTTGACCGGGGTATCCATTCAGAGCTGGGGGACCAACAATCGAGCAAGCCAGACTCCCCCATCCCCAGTAACAACCGAGAGCGTCCATTTTGACCTGCGGGCCACCATCCGAACTACTCCCCCCAGTAATGCTAAGGCAGTGGGGAATGGTCACTCACTGCGGTGGGGACACAGCCATCGCCGGGGCAGTACCGAACACCTAGCGAGCGTGCTAGAGAATGTTCTGCGTTTTGGGTATTCTGAATACTCTACAACTATACTACCTTTAAAACTTTTGAATAATTCATGGATATATTTCGTCACGACACTTCGTTTGCGCTATCATGCGATGTTTAGTGCAACCGTAGGTTTTGAGATTGTCATGTGGTGGAAAGTGCACTCCTCGCATGCCTATACATCAGGCGAAAATACCATTGGCCAGAAAAAGGCCAAGGAAATGCGGTCAACTCCCAGTGGTTCTTGGGAACCAGCGACGTGCTTCCATTACTCTCTGGTGGTGTCAACCCCGCATACCTACAGCCTGTAACGATAGATCGCTTTGTGAAATTACGCCATGCCGAAAAAATGAGATATATAGTGCCAAGGCTGGATATATCCCACGAAACCAGGCGGGTCCGAGTCCGAAAATGTTCAGTTTCAATTGGGAAAATTATAAATTAATATAACCAGGGTACCAAACCAGAAGGGGTCCAGACATTCTGGCCCACCAGCGACCTCCAACCCTGGCTAGTGTACCGACAATTGGGTAACAAGTATGCTTATGCAACTCGTTTTCCATTCGGCCACACACTTATATTGATATCATTTAATTGTTGTACAGCAATATGATTATGCTGGACAACGGTTGTGCCGCTTCTACCAAACAAGAGGAAACAATTTCATCATTGGAATTAAACACGTCAGAATTAAACACGTTTCAGACCGTGATCAGCCGAGTCGGCCGGTAAGACACCGCCGCACACCCTACCAGCAGCACAAGTCCTGAGGCCGCGACATTCCAGACCAGCAGCACAAGTCCTGAGGCCGCGACACTCCAGACCAGCAGCACAAGTCCTGATGTTGGAACACCCCAGACCAGCAGCACAAGTCCTGAGGCCGCGACATTCCAGACCAGCAGCACAAGTCCTGATGTTGGAACACCCCAGACCAGCAGCACAAGTCCTGAGGCCGCGACAGTCCAGACCAGCAGCACAAGTCCTGAGGCCGCGACACTCCAGACCAGCAGCACAAGTCCTGATGTTGGAACACCTCAGACCAGCAGCACAAGTCCTGAGGTCGCGACACCCCAGACCATCAGCACAAATTATGAGGCCACGACACTCCAGACCAGCAGCACAAGTCCTGAGGTCGCGATACCCCAGACCAGCAGCACAAGTCCTGATGCCACAACACCCCAGACCATCGGCATAAATCGTGAGGCCGCGACACTCCAGACCAGCAGCACAAGTCCTGACGCCGCGACACCCCAGACCAGCAGCACAAGACCTGATGCCGCGACACACCAGACCAGCAGCACAAGTGCTGAGACTGCGGCCGGAAGAGGCCGCGACACCCCAGACCAGCAGCACAAGTCATGAGGCGGCGGCCGCTGCGGCCCAGCTGGCGGGCCCCCGACCGTCGGCCGGCCGCGACACCCCAGACCAGCAGCACAAGTCATGAGGCGGCGGCCGCTGCGGCCCAGCTGGCGGGCCCCGACCGTCGGCCGGCCGCGACACCGCCTACGCGCAGCCGGCCGGCTTGGTGCCGTCGTACTCGGCGCAGACGACGTACAGCAGGTCGTTGATGATGACGGCCTGCGGGTCCTGGCTGCCGTTGACGGTGACGGTGGGCACTCCGCGGATGGCCGGCCGCACCGCGTCGGTCATGTCGCGCAGCCGCAGCATCTCGTCGACGGTGGCCGGGTCGGCGACACACTGCGAGATGGCGTCCGGCTGCAGGCCGCTGGCGCCGGCGCACGCCTCCGTGTCCTCGTCGCCCGACTCCATGCACACGACGAACTCGACGCCGGCCGACTGCGAGGCTGCCAGCTCTAGCGCGCACGCGTGCACCACGTTCAGTCGGCACTCCTCCTCGCCGTGCTGGCACTCGAACGTCCAGCCGTCGGTGGTCTGGTGCGCGCGCTCGTTTCCCCACGGCACGAACGTCACGTCCATGATCTCGGGCACCTTGCTCCAGGCGTTGCTGAACGAGCCGGAGATGAACTGCTGGCAGTAGGGGCACAGCGACTCGTAGTAGACGTTGACGGCCACGCGGCTGGCAGCGCGCCCGGCCGACAGCCCGCACAGGGCCAGCACGAGCAGTGCGACACGCATGGCGGCAGCGCTGTGGCGGGAACTCTGCCGGCCGGCCGGCACGCGCCGTTTATAAGGCGGCGGACGAGCGGGCCGCTCCCACGGCCGCGTCTGGGACCGTCGGCTGGGCCGCTCCCAGCCACCACCCGCCCTGTCACCGGCAGATAGACGGGTGATTCTCGACAGCCGGACGCGCGTCGGCACGTGCTGGTTCCCGCGTAATTCGCGGATGTGCACCAACCTGTCCAACGTCGCACAACGTGGCGCAACAGAGCCTCAGCACCCTTATCTCTGCCAGTCTGTATGCATCAAGCAAACAGCGGAGCCAAGGACATGCGGGTGGCTGTGTTTCAAAAGCATCTGCACAGTTCTCAGGACTCAGTGTCGAGGTACCATTGTGCGAATCAGACGTCAGGTAGTTCTCAGGACTCAGTGTGGAGGTACCATTGTGCGAATCAGACGTCAGATTACCTATGTTGTAAATGACAGCCAGTGGTCGGCTGTCACACGGGTAGGCCGGTTTTACCCAAGGCTTCGCGATCAGTTTGAGCTGAATGCGCACTTCCCACCATTGCATTGACAGCATACAAAATCAGAATGGCGATGCTCATAAGCATTGTAGCCATGGGTGTCCTCGATACTTTTGGAACGCTTGAATCTTTTTTATTGGGGACAATGTAATATTTCCTCCGCAGGACTCCAGGATTCGGAGACCCTTTGAAACCGCCAGTCGGGTCCTCACGAAACTATTGAAGTTGAGGTGTTGATGGCTTTAGCCGCATAGATCTAACTGAGTTGAACGATGCATGCCAAGGTCGGCCGCATGGCACGAACCTGTTCCTGAGAGAGAGAGAGAGAGAGAGATAGAGATAGAGATTGAGATAGAGATAGAGATAGAGATAGAGATAGAGATAGAGATAGAGATAGAGATAGAGATAGAGATAGAGATAGAGATAGAGATAGAGATAGAGATAGAGATAGAGATAGAGATAGAGATAGAGATAGAGATAGAGATAGAGATAGAGATAGAGATAGAGATAGAGATAGAGATAGAGATAGAGATAGAGATAGAGATAGAGATAGAGATAGAGATAGAGATAGAGATAGAGATAGAGATAGAGATAGAGATAGAGATAGAGATAGAGATAGAGATAGAGATAGAGATAGAGATAGAGATAGAGATAGAGATAGAGATAGAGATAGAGAGAGAGAGAGAGAGAGAGAGAGAGAGAGAGAGAGAGAGAGAGAGAGAGAGAGAGAGAGAGAGAGAGAGAGAGAGAGAGAGAGAGAGAGAGAGAGAGAGAGAGAGAGAGAGAGAGAGAGAGAGAGAGAGAGAGAGAGAGAGAGAGAGAGAAGAGAGAGAAGAGAGAGAGAGAGAGAGAGAGAGAGAGAGAGCACCCCAGCAGTTTTAGGAACACCCAGCAGTTGCTGGGACATCCCTAACGGGAGCAGTAGCCCAGCAATTAATAATTAATTGTAGGAGAATCCTGGTCATGTTGTAAGAGCACTCCTGTGCAATGCAGGGGCACCTGGCAGCAGCCATCGGGCATCCCGTCCCACCTCAGCAGTCATCCGGCATCCCGTCCCACTTCAGCAGTCACCGGGCATACCGTCCCACCTCAGCAGTCATCGGGCATACCGTCCCACCTCAGCAGTCATCCGGCATCCCGTCCCACCTCAGCAGTCATCCGGCATCCCGTCCCACCTCAGCAGTCATCGGGCATCCCGTCCCACCTCAGCAGTCATCGGGCATCCCGTCCCACCTCAGCAGTCATCCGGCATCCCGTCCCACCTCAGCAGTCATCCGGCATCCCGTCCCACCTCAGCAGTCATCCGGCATCCCATGCCACCTCAGCAGTCATGGGGACATCTTGATCTGTATGAACCATAGTGCACAGAAATGGAACCCAACCAGGGGTGGTACTTTTCCTAAATGCAGCAATCGTTCGTTTTTCGAAATAAAAGCCATCGTGTAGTTTGCTTTCAAAAGGAAATATAACAATTCGTAATTAGCGCATGCTTGGCTTTCGAATGGCATGTGCCTTGTCTTTTGAGCATTCCGTGACGTCACAACGAACCGTGACTGAAAATAAAAATAGGATCTAGGATGTTGAAATAAATTGGCTGAAATCCAATCAAATGATGACATATATGATAAGTGATACTATATCATCCAATCCAATGTTAAAGGCAGGAGTGAGTGAGTTGCCTTCCAAAAATTGACGTGTAGAATTGCCACAGGCACTAGAGGTGTGACTTTATATTTCTTCATGTGTGCACATGCGTGGGGGCCGTTTAGCCACTGTTGTGGAACGATTCTACGAAGTCCGTTGGAAGGATGAATCTTCTACTGCCGGGGAGAGAGACGGACAGACAGACAGACAGAGGCGCAGCCAATGGGGCTAGGTGGCCCGCCCTCCCCCGATAGTAGGTAACGAAAAATGCACTATAGAAGAAACAAGAAACATTGAGATTTGCACCATGGAAAACCATAAATTTTCGGCGCTCCGAAAGCGGTCCTTTTCACTTTTCTTTGTCGCACCCCCAAGAAAATTATGGCTACTCGCATGTACAGGGGTGTAGCATCGTATGCTTTTGGAGGGCACTTGCTCTTCCCCCAATGTTGGCTTTGCTCTCTAATAATTTCAACTTCTAACACGGAGCCCTATGTGGTATGCCCCCATCCATTTGGGTGCGCATATTTTCTTCATGTATTGTGCCCTCCAAATAATTTTAAGAAACCTGCACCTATGGCCCTGGAGACGGACATAGACGAACATCCAATTTAGGTTGCGACATGAGCACACGGCCGCACTCAAAGGGGCCGGACGGTGGCGCTGCCGTAGGAATAGCGGGCAACCTCCGCCACACGGGAGTACAGGCGGGTCAGACCACGCGGTGTCCTCTGACCTCCGCCACACGGGAGTACAGACGGGCCAGACCACGCAGCGTCCTCTGACCTCCGCCACACGGGAGTACAGGCGGGTCAGACCACGCAGTGTCCTCTGACCCCCGCCACACGGGAGTACAGACGGGCCAGACCACGCAGCGTCCTCTGACCTCCGCCACACGGGAGTACAGGCGGGTCAGACCACGCGGTGTCCTCTGACCCCCGCCACACGGGAGTACAGACGGGCCAGACCACAGCGTCCTCCCCCACGGAGTACCGGGTCAGACCACGCAGTGTCCTCTGACCTCCGCCACACGGGAGTACAGGCGGGCCAGACCACGCAGCGTCCTCTGACCCCCGCCACACGGGAGTACAGGCGGGTCAGACCACGCGGTGTCCTCTGACCTCCGCCACACGGGAGTACAGACGGGTCAGACCACGCGGTGTCCTCTGACCCCCGCCACACGGGTCAGACCACGCGGTGTCCTCTGACCTCCGCCACACGGGAGTACAGACGGGCCAGACCACGCAGTGTCCTCTGACCCCCGCCACACGGGAGTACAGACGGGTCAGACCACGCAGCGTCCTCTGACCTCCGCCACACGGGGCCCCGGTACTTCCACACACTGCCCGCCGCCACCAGCTCTGACCAGGCGTTGTCTGGCGCACTGGCCGCCGAGTTGACGCCGGCAGCTGCTGCAGTTGACGGCGCCATTGTGTCGGCCGGTGGGCGTGACACTGTCGACGGTCACGTGCCGGCCGCACCGGCCGCCCCCTGCCAGTCACACAGGCCGTGCCACTGACAACGGCTGGTACCGCCAGCCGACCGGCACGCCCGGCAACGAGGCTCGCCTGGGCACGAGGCCCGCCTGGACACGAGGCTCGCCTGGACACGAGGCTCGCCTGGACACGAGGCCCGCCTGGACACGAGGCTCGCCTGGACACGAGGCCCGCCTGGACACGAGGCTCGCCTGGACACGAGGCCCGCCTGGACACGAGGCTCGCCTGGACACGAGGCCCGCCTGGACACGAGGCCCGCCTGGACACGAGGCCCGCCTGGACACGAGGCTCGCCTGGACACGAGGCCCGCCTGGACACGAGGCCCGCCTGGACACGAGGCCCGCCTGGACACGAGGCCCGCCTGGACACGAGGCTCGCCTGGACACGAGGCTCGCCTGGACACGAGGCCCGCCTGGACACGAGGCCCGCCTGGACACGAGGCCCGCCTGGACACGAGGCCCGCCTGGACACGAGGCTCGCCTCGACACGAGGCTCGCCTGGACAGGCCAGTCACACAGGCCGTGCCACTGACAACGGCTGGTACCGCCAGCCGACCGGCACGCCCGGCAACGAGGCTCGCCTGGGCACGAGGCCCGCCTGGACACGAGGCCCGCCTGGACACGAGGCCCGCCTGGACACGAGGCCCGCCTGGACACCTACACGAGGCCCGCCTGGACACGAGGCCCGCCTGGACACGAGGCCCGCCTGGACACGAGGCCCGCCTGGACACGAGGCTCGCCTGGACACGAGGCTCGCCTGGACACGAGGCCCGCCTGGACACGAGGCCCGCCTGGACACGAGGCTCGCCTGGACACGAGGCCCGCCTGGACACGAGGCTCGCCTGGACACGAGGCCCGCCTGGACACGAGGCCCGCCTGGACACGAGGCTCGCCTGGACACGAGGCTCGCCTGGACACGAGGCCCGCCTGGACACGAGGCTCGCCTGGACACGAGGCTCGCCTGGACACGAGGCTCGCCTGGACACGAGGCTCGCCTGGACACGAGGCTCGCCTGGTCACACCGTACGCCACGCAGACGTCACCACCAGGGCTCCGCCGTGGGTGAAGGCCAACACGGTACATACAGTTGGCCAGGCTGCTGGTACAGCTGCCGCAGTCGAGAGGCCACCCGCCGGTGGTCGGAGCATGGATGATCCCACCAGTCGTGATAGTTGGTGTGGCGCGGACTCACCGGCGCAGAGCATGTGGCACCACAGTTGCCGCGGTGTGAAGTTTGGGCAGCGGCGGCGTGGCAGAGTCATCAGTGACAGAGTCATCAGCGACAGAGTCGTCAGTGGCAGCGCAGTGCACGCCCCAGCTGTGCACGTGCCGCGGGCGGTAGGCGTCCTTACTGCTACAGCTGGTGCGTTCCACCACAGATCGACCAATGCACTTCACCCCATAATTATTGATTGAGACCAAAAGTTGCTCACAGCGTAGTCTTTGGCTCTGAAAACGGCTGTGCAAATTTCACCCGATTCCGCCGACGGCTTTTCAGCTATAGCTTTCAGCTATATCCGGCAATATTTTTGGGTCAAATAACATTGGCTGGTTTGACGATGGATATCTCATTAATAAGAAGCAGAAAGGGTGGCAAATTATATATATATACATATATACAGGGGCGTCGATTTGTATCCTTTTGCGGGGGCCATGGCCCCCCCCCAATGATGATCTTGCCCCCCCAATGTTGATTTGGGCCCCCCAATAACCCATGCTATTTTTATGCTGATAAAAAGCTAAAGGAAAAAAAGAAGAAAAACACTGTGTTAGGTACATAGAAAACTTAGTTGATGTTAACCAGCACATTTTGTACTGAAAAAGAACAGATTTGGATTAGATAGTGGACTGAGTATCCAACTTTTGCTACACAATTCAAAATGATGTGCAAACAACACAAAATAGCTAGATTTCCCTCCACTGTGGAAGGAAAACTTAGAGCATACAATGTTAAGATTTGATGATGATGCATTTTAAACCAGATTGTCTTTTTAAAATGTTAAGCCACAAAACAACAATTGGATTGTCATACTGATGTTTGTACATGCCACCAATGGCAAAACCACATGCATATGAGCTTAAACAGGAAAAAATCCATTCTTAATTTCCAGTCATTGTCAAACTTGCATCGTCCAGTGAAGAACAATGACAATCATCATTGAGATTGTGGGTATGCAAACTATAATTATCTTCAGCAGCCCACCTATCACCATCAGCTTGATATTTACCTAGGTACCTACCTACATGCCCAATGACAATGCATGCATTAAATATTGATATGGGGAAAAACGAGAGCCATGTGTGGGCAAATCTGCCAGCTTATGATACCATGGCAGAGAAAAGTCAGCAAGAAGCTGCATGGCCACTGCATTATAATTGGTATTCCTAAAAGAATAAAAAGAAAGCTGTGGCTCACACGACTTTTAAGCAAACCTTACAGTCATACAAGACCAATGCTATACAAGAAATAGCCTTGACAAGACCAATGTCTCGTACGCCGCAAAAACACCATTATTAAACGCCGCAAAAATACCATTATTTTAAAAGGTACACCAAACTTGGCATTCAAACCTTGATGACGTCACAGGTTTTTATTCGTATATTGCAGAAATTGGAAGCATCAGGCAAGTTTCAATTTCACTGCACATGGGTGGGGGAAGTGATTTTTTTAGGCGTACCGGACCACAGAGGTAATTTGCGCCACCTTTGAAGCGAGTACGTTACATGTCTGACTATAAAAGCGGGTGTTTGCGATCAAGGTGCAGGCATGTGGACGTTTACGTAAAAGGAATTTTACGTTATAGTTTGTGTGATATTTTAGGCGCTGAAGGCGGGGCTAGGATGGGGACATCCCCTAATGTCTAGATGGCAGGGGCGTCGATTTGTATCCTTTTGTGGGGGCCAGAACCCCACAAATGTTGATCTTGGCCCCCCAATGTTGATTTGGGCCTCCCCAATAACATATGCTATTTTTATGCTGATAAAAAAGTTGAAGGAAAAAAGAAGGAAAACACCATGCTAGGTACATAGAAAATGTAGTTGATGTTAACCAGCGCATTTTGTAATGAAAAAAAACAGATTTGGGTTAGATGGTGGACTGACTCTCCACCTTTTGCTACAAAATTCAAAATGGTGTGCACAAAAACCAATTGTCATTGTCAAACTTGCATACAATCCAGTCCCGTGAACAACAATCAGTTATCATTGAGAGTGTGGATATACAACCTATAATTAACCTCAACAGCCCACTCATCACACTATCAGCTTGATATTTACCTGGTACCTAGGCACCTAGGTACATGCTACAGAAAGACTTAGAAGAGCTTGTGAAGTGGTCAAAAAATGGCAGATGAAACTAAATATTGATAAGTGCAAAATCATGCATGTATGCAGGGGCGTCGATTTGTATCCTTTTGTGGGGGCTATGGCCCCACCAATGTTGATCTTGCCCCCCCAATGTTGATTTGGGCCCCCCCCAATAACCTATGCTATTTTATGCTGATAAGAAAGCTAAAGGGAAAAAATGAAAAACCCCATGCTAAGTAGAAACATTGATGTTAACCAGCACATTTTGTACTGAATAGAAACAGATTTGGATTAGATAGTGGACTGGCTCTCCACCTTTTGCTGAAAAAAAGTAAAATTGTGTGCAAAAACAAACAAAATAGCTGGAATTCCCTCCACTGTGGAAGTACAGCTTACATCTTTTTGGGTTGGTTGGTTGGTTATTTGGGTTTACGGCCGCATTGACTGCGTTGGTCATACAGCGCCCATACAACTTCTCTTGTTCCCATCTTAAAGCACAATAATACCCAAAAGGTTCCGAAAAAATTTACAACCATGTTCACAAAAAAATATAATTTTGTATTCAAAATCAGCTTAGGTTAGGTTAGGCTCGGTTAGGTTTCTTTTTTAAGGTTGAGAATTTTCAGAAAATAAATTAAGTGACATTTTAATTTAGTTTAATTTTTTGTTCTCAAAAGATAGGTTAGGGTAGGCTAGGTTAGGTTTTGTTGCATTAAAAAAAACATTTATGTTTATGCTATGTTACCGAACTCAAGCCTTTTTGGCATTATTTTGCTCACAACCTGAAAAGTAAGCACAGAAAAGAAGTGGGTCCAATCATCTTAGTCACCTTCATAAACATGGTATTCTGCGTAATTTTTGTTTGTTTTAAAGGAAAAAAGAACACCTTAGACCGCAAGGTTACCAAATAATTTGCAATTTTTGGGGTAACGTTTTTGGATTTTTTTTATAAAGTTTTCCAACTTGAAAAACCTAAACTAACCTAACTTAACCAAACCTAACCCATTTGCTTGCTATATGGAGGCAAATGTGTGTACAAACTTGTCTTGTTACCACCTTAAAGCACAATAACACCGATTTGGCTAGGTTATGCTAGTTTAGTTGTTTACCTTGGACAAATTGTTCAATCATTTTCAAAAATAAAATAAAATCGGAAATTTTCCTTCAAAAGCAGCTGACATTAGGTTCGGGTAAGTTGGGTTCGGTTGTTCAATTTAGAAAATTTTCAGAATATATATTGCTTAATTTTTGTTTCTATTTTGTTCTCCAAAGCAGGTGTGTCGATTTGTATCGATAGACACTAGCGCGTATTAAATGTCACAAATCGTGATGGGCGTTCCTCAGAACATCCAAAATCGTAACATCCAAATAAAAAATTACAGTTACAGAAATTCCAGCGCCTAAAGTCTAAATTTGAGGTTACAGTGACAAATGTGACGGAGGTAAGACATTTGTGGTGCAATTGCGCGCAGTGTTTAATCCGGAGGCCAATCTCATGTGACGTCGTACTGATTCGTTTTTTGTACTTCGCACATTCTGATGTATCTGCGGATTGGTGTGATTTTAAATAGTGAATAAATAGCTTGCTGATATTTAATTCCCAAAGGAACAGTAGTTGAAGAAGTTGGCAGGTAAGCTTGAAAAAGTCCAGTCCATGCTTTTTTCTGATTTGTGCTCAGGGTTTCCATGTTAATATCACATAACTACCACGTTTGTCTTCAAGAAGAGCTGTTTTTAGTTTACTTGTATTACTATTTTCATTTCACTGCTCTTAGTGCCCTTTCTGCCCAGGATTGGGGCACCTAGTGTTGCATTTCCGTCCAGGGGTTGGCACACCTTTTGGTAAATTTACAGCTTAAGGTAATTTCTGATTCATTTTTTTTCCATGCAATGTTTAGAAATGTAATGAACATGATGTTACTGCTCATTTTGGTAAATTTGTGTTTTAAGGTGTTTTATGAATTCGTGGAATGTATCATTTGAATGCAATGTTTATGAATGTGACTCAGATGATGGGACCACTCATTTTCTATACAAATGCCTACATTTCAGGCTGTAAGCAAAATAACATCAACAAAAAGCTTAGAATTGGGTGACATAGGGTAAAGTATTTTTTTGTTAAATAAAAAATGCAACATAACCTAACCTAACCTAGCTTAACCTCCCCTTGGAGAAAAACAATACCAAAACATCAAGTTGTAAAAATTTCAAGCAATGTATTTTTTTTTACAATTAAAAAATGTAACCCAACTTAACTTAATCTAACATAAGCTGCTTTTAAAGAAAAAAGATTATCTCTTTCAAATTTTGGAACAATTTTTGCAAAAAATGTCCAACTTAAACACTTAAACTAATCTAACATCACCAAGCCTAACCTGCCCATTTGCAACCTAACCATAGCCCATTTGTTTGCTTTATGGAGGCAAATGTGTAATAACTTGCCTAGTTACCACCCTAAAGCACAATAATTCTGGTTAGATTAGATGGGTTAGGTTTTTTCATTTGCAAAATTTCAAGAAAATAAATTGCTATATATTTTCCAATCTTGTTTTTGCAGTTGTTTTCTCCAAGGTCAGGTTTGGCTAGGTTACGTTAAGTTATGTTGAATTTGTAATGTATTTCTTTTAATTGCTATGTTACTAACTCCAAGCCCATTTTTAATGTTATTTTGCTCACAACCTGCTCACAACCACAAGCATTTGCACAGAAACTGAGTAGTGCCATCAGCTTGGTGACATTCATAAACATTGTATTGGAAATTTAAATAAAAAATATTAATAAAACACATAAAAGCACAAATATAATGTCCTTTCTTCTGCAAATGCATGCCTTTCAATTGGGAGTAAAAAAATAACACAAAAAAAACGGTGTGGAGTAAGGAAATATAGCATGCAAATAATGTTCAAGATGTATGATAACCTTACCTAACATAGTTCAACTTCCCATACAAGAAATTAATTGTTTTTAATTAAAATTTTCGAGGCATTTTCTCAAATATTTTCAACTTAAAAAACCTAACACTAGCCTGAACCGTTTCTTATTTTTTTGTAGAAAAATAATTACAAAAAAATATTTAACAACAAATGATTCTTTTTATAACTTACCACAAAAGCCTAACCTAACCTGACAAACCTAACCCCTTCGTATGATTCATGGAGGTAAAATGTGTGTAAAACTTGCCTTGTGGTTACCCTAAACTGTGATAATACCTGGCTTTTTGGCTAATTTTTCAGTTCATGGTACTCTCTGACTTCTTTGAATTTCTTTTTTAATGCAGTGTTTGTTAATGTGCTGAACATGATGCAACCGCTCATTTCCTCTACAGATGCACACTTTTCAATTGTGAGGAAAAATAACATGGAAAAGGGGCTTGGATTTGAGTAATATAGGATGAAAAATAATGTTCAGATAAAAAAACATGTAACATAACCTAACCTAACCTAGCCTAGACTTCCATGCAAGAAATGATTATTTTTTATGACCAATTTCCCCCCCCAAAAAAAAAAATTTGTTCTCAAACATTTTCAACTTAAGAAGTCTAACATAACCTAATCTAGCTTGAACCGTTTTTGAAGACTTTTTATTTACTAACTTACAACAAAAGCCTAGCCTAACGCAACTAGGCAAAACCTAGCTCCTTTGAATGATTCGTGGAGGTAAAATGGGTGTAAAACCTGTCTTGTGGTTGCCTTAGACTGCAATAATATCTATTTTTGTGCTACCTGGTGCACGTGATGAACCTCCGTCTGCATGCTGCATGAGAGCATTGCACTTATTGCTTCACAAAGAACAATAACATGTTGAAAGTACTATATTTTCAGGAATGGAATCCTGTGCTGATAACATTTTCGGAGTTATAAATTTGCAGATCAGATCTACATCATTTGTGTTAATAAATATGAGAAATTCATAGAAATGCATACACCGGTTTGTGGACAAGAAGTTATTCTGATGATTTCTGATGTATTGGAAAATGACAAATATTCATGATGGAAGCAGGCAAAGTTAAAGTACTTATATCTCAATAAGTGGTCAGTTGACTAACAAGACAGCAAATTCACTCAAATAGCACTTAAAATGTCAGGCGGCCCACTCTTTTTGCAAGTTTAAAATCGACGACAGTGCTTTCTTGAATCATGTTTAAAGCACATGAAGGAAATGCATTGCTGACACTTGTTAGGAACTGATGTGTGTAACGTTAATTAACATTTCTAATGTCCTGATGTTTGTACACAAAATATAGCTCACTATTCTAAATAGCATGGGAAGTATGATGCCATATATCATGGATAATTTATGGTCAAACTGTTATGCAGCAGATTCCCTGCATTGTTACTTAGTTATTTGGGCTTTAGGGCACAGACCATGTTGATCACATAGCTCCCTGCATTGTTGCTAACTGATATATCAGTATGTTTGCAAATTCAGTGAGTGATGAAACAGATGAACTATTCCTGGATTCTTATGTTGCATCATTGCATGGCACAGTGACATACCGAATGGGGAGGGGGAATTGTGGGCAGTTGCCTCACCACCCCCCCTCCTGATAGGTTGTGGGGCCCCCAAGAATCCGCCGAGCTTTGGAAAAAATGCGCTATGCTCCCTACAAATTTCACTCGGTCCACCAAAAATCGCACCGGGGCTCAGAAAAATCACATTGGGGGCCCCTAAACGTAGCGCAGGGGCCCCGATAATGACGCTGGGGCCTCAAAAGTTTGCACCTGGGCCCCTGAAAATCACGTTGGGGCCGCAAACAAGTCGTGCCGGGATTCAAGAAAATCACGACGGGGGCCACAAACGGTCGGGCCGGTGCCTCCTGAAAATCACGCCAAGACTGGGGTACTAAGAATTATCACCCGGGCCCCTGAAAATCACGCCAGAGGCCTGACAGGTCCCACCGGGGCTATAAAAGTCTAGTTGAGATCACCCAACAAATGAAGCCGGGTAAATGAAAAACAGTCCGGACACGGAAAATCAATCTGGGATCTCAACAATAGCTCCAAAAGCCCACAAAACTTGTTGGGCCCCCACAAACCTGTCGTAGCCACCGCAAGGGATCCCAACAAGTGACGACGGGGCCCCCAAAAAATCGCACTTAGACAAAACAAAATTCACGCCGCTTCTCTTGAAAATGTCACTGGGGCCAAAACGTCGTGCCGGAGCCCCACAAGTTGCAGCTGGCTTCCCAAGTACCAATATATACCCGGAATGTCACCTTGCGGACGGAAAAATTGCGTCAAAGATCCACAAAATAAGAAGTCGTCGGACGCCGGAAAAGAAACCTGTTTGGGCACCGGAAAAAACGCACCGAGAGCCAGAAGAATCGTACCGGGTTCCAAAAATAGCCTGCAGGGGGCGTATCAAAATAGACTTCACCACAAAAACTACAAGGAGACTCCATCGAATCGACCAGAGCACCGGAAAATTAAGAATGGGTCCCGAAAGAAAATTATCCGAATTTCTACTCTCGATTTCTACTCTATTTCTACTCTCGATCGTGCAATCTGCGGAAAAAAACACGTTGAGCAGCCGCAGTGGCGTACTAAAGGGAAAAATTTCCCTCCCTAACGTTAGGCACCAAGGAAATACTTTCACCCATCGTCATCACCGTTCAGGTCTGCTGTGCTCTGATGCTTCATCAATGCCGGTGTGTTTTAGTCTGCATCTGATCGCTGAAGTATTTTTATTTAAGCCGGTGTGTGTTTGTTGGTGTGTGGAGTGAGGAGGAGGGTAACAGTGACGGTGGCGGTGACGGTGACGATAGATCCTAGCCCACTATATGGCACTGCAGTCGCATGCTATTACTCAGAATTGTTATGTTGGTGAGTTCGAGTCTCACCTGTCGCTACTCTTCGCCCACGATCCAATCGGAGTGAGAGATTGGCGACGCTATATGACACAACGGTCGACGTGTCGTAGAACCAATAACCAACCAAGAGTTGTTATGTTGACATGTACTGAACACTGCTCTGTTAATTATGTGACTTCACAAGTTATTGGACGATTTTCCCCGTTGGTGAGGATGCTTAATAAACATAAACATACACATCGTTGAATAAAAACTCAGAATTTCTGAGATCTGAAAATATAGTGGGCTAAATCCGATGAGTTTTTTTTTTTTTTTGGGGGGGTCTAGTGCGTTGGCACTTCGGCCCCCCCCAATGTTTTTAAAAAATCGACACTCCTGCATATATATATATATATATATATATATATATATATATATATATTTCAGAAGAAAATGGATCAACTGAAACAGTCTCGAAATACAATATCAGTATTTCCTACATTTGATCTCGTGGCCTCATATAACCTCGTGACCTCGTGACATCCGGTGATCCGCCCACCGAAATTGACAAATTTGATGGCGAAAATAAAAGTGGGCATGATTTGGATGACCAAACAAAAATTAAAATAATGCGTTCTTCTTATAAATATCCGATATGGCCGTCCGCTCTTCATGACTTGTTGCGATTTTGCGCTTTCCGGATGGGACGGATTTCGTGTGCAGGCATATGATTGGAAAACGTCTTTCGAAGAAAAAAACATACCTACATTTTTATGTAGATTTTATAGTTTCCCTTAAAAACCATCACGAATTTCAAGGTCACTAGTTCCCAATAGGTCACCCATGAGTTTATTTACGCGTAGCGACGCAATTGTACTTCGGAACAACTAATATGAAACATGGAATTAACGCAACCCGACCCTATTGAATCACGTTCTATTGCCTACATATTGCATCTGTCGCGGTAGGTAGGCACCTATAACAAACATGAGGATCACTTTGTGTCAGCGACCAAATGTTAGGCAGGTTTATCATTTTGTGCTGAAGAAAAATAATTGCGTCTCTGTGGACTGCTGATGACTATGTGTTAAAGGCAAATCAAAGCCGAGGTGTTTGTCTCGTGTATGTCTTGGCAAAGCCGGAGCAGCGTAGGAATCAGTTTTCGAAAACGCCTGGTGGAAAGAGAAAGTGGTGAATTTCTCGACGTGCATAAACGATACAAGCAATTGTGATAGTCCCTGTGTCGATTCTTATCGTCGCGAAAGCGAATAACAAAAAATGTTGCTGAAGTATCGGTAAGCCCCATTGAAAATCTGAGCATCCTCACATTACCAGATGTGTGGCTTTGTGAGTGAAATTTCCAAGTTGAAATTTTTCTAACTATTTTATAAAATATCGATTTTTAAAGATTTTGTTTTTCACAATCAGCGTCAGAAATTAAAAGAATGAAAAGGATACACCGAAGTGAAACATGATGCAAACAAAATTCAGAACCCTGGCAGGTTTAGAATAACAAAACATGCAAAAATCGACAAACATGTAAACTTCATTTTCCGGAAATCTTCAACTCAGAACGTACTTTCCATGAAATCAAATATGTTCCGTCGGCTGCTGGCTATCCGTACCTGTTGAGAAGTCCCTGAAATATGTCATATTCAAAGCTCTACAAATTAATAAATACACATGCAATTTCAAAATTAACTTGTTAAAAAACCTTCACAGCTAAAAATAAATATCCTCAACCAAAGCGATGCGCCATGACGAGTTGTTTCAGATGCCATTTTACAATCATCTGTCAATTGATAATTACTATATCAAAAAGCCATTTACGGAAATCCAAGCTGTTTGCCCCACTTTTATTACCATATTTGATGCCCTACTAGCCGTTGCACTGATTAGAAATTACAGAAAACGGCCTGAAAGCGTCCTATTTGACCCATGGCGCAAAAATACGTTAAAAATGTTCCTTTTTTGTGGGAATCTCCAAGAATATTTTGACAATTCCAAAGGTATCCACGGCCCCAGATTCCATATTCACCCCCAAAAATCGGTTTCGACGAGCGTCGATATCGACGCCGTTTGTAACGATTTGGTTATCAAAGCCAAATCGACGCCACTTGATCTGCTTTCATTTCCTTAACATATGTGCCATTGTGCAGCACGGTGGTTTGGATGAACTTCGAAATCGACGCCGTCTGGACAGATTTGGTTATCAAAGCCAGATCGACGTCGTTTGAACTGCTTCCGTTTACTCAACAAATGCACCATCGTGCAGAAGTGTCCCATGCGAAATGTCCACTTGCACAGTGTCTCAAGGTTAAAAATGAAATCACATGAAGGTTGTGAAAATGGTGTTTCCGGCACAGCCTATGTGCACTGTGACAGCAACGAGTGGTTTGCAATAGGTGTTCGACTGTACGTCCATATGAATGATACTCTGCAGGTGGAAATAAAGCACAATTGTACTTCGTGTTGTGATGTTAGCATGGCCGAATATGGTCAGACTGCATCATTGTCATGCTTGATGGCATTCAGTACGTGTTGTAAGTAACCACCAGATGTTCTGAAGTAAAATTACGTGGCTACACGGGAATATGCTACGACACTATGGGGATCATAAAATGTTCAACCCTTGTTAAGGAAGCTACAAGAGCTGCATTGGAGACCTACAAATGTGTAAGTTCGAAGAATACGTATTCATCACCTGATGTTTATTTCGTTGTTCTATCCCATCGTTGTTCGAATGTGCACTGCCTAGTGCAGTGCAGTAATGTACAATAATGTGCAATATGCGGAGAGTGCCCAAAACGTGAACAATGAAACCACAGGAAGCTTGTGGAAATGTTCATATTTACCGGGACACGCTATATATACCGTGACAAACACGCGTGTGCTTGCATTACGACATCGATTCGACTGTACGTCCATGGAAATGATGATGCCTACATGTAGAATGGAGGCAAATTGTACTTCTTGTGGTGAGGCCAGCATGATCAGATGTTTCCATTACGAGACCACCAGATATTGAGGTAAAATTACGTCGTCACGGGTAGTCTATGGATGACCTATCGGTAATACCCTCTGACCGGCGGTAGCAGTCCGCTGTGTGCAAGGTGCCATGCTGCACTGTCAGTGCGGCACGTACTGATTGCCTGCAACTGACTTAACCATGAGGGAAGGCGTCACTTTGGACGTACCGGTTGGGGGGGGGAAACTTTCGGTTTTCGGCGTCAGCCGTCATTCGAGACAGAAATCCTGGAGTTGAGTGCAAAAATGTCATGGTTAGATGTATATAAAAGTAGTTGAGCATGGCATCAGAACTAAAAGGCAGCCGATTATGTGTCAGTTTATTTGAGACCATTTGAAATTAATTCGCTAATGCAGAACATCTGATATACAAGTTAAACGAATATAATGTGATAATTCGAGACGGAAATCCTGGAATTGAGTGCAAAAATGACAGGTTTAGATATCTATAAAAGTAGTCGAGTATGGCATCAGAAGGCAGCTGATTCTATGCGGTTTACTTGAGACCATTGGAAATTAATTCGGTAATGTAGAACATCTGATATACAATTTAAAGGAATACAATGTGATACTTTGGGACACAAATTATGGAATTGAGTGCAAAAGTGACAGGGTTAAACCTTCATGGAAGTTATTCAAGATGATATAAACATACAGCATGTTAGATTTTCGTTTAGTTCAGAACATGTATGACGCGTTTTTATCATAAGATGTTGAGTGGCCAATTGTTCCCATTTCACTTTAAAGGCAAAGTGACAGGGTGGAATTATTTGATAATAAAACGAACTACACATCATAAGAGAGTTTGTTTCAATGTTGTTCAAATTTGACCATTGGAAATTACTTGCACCTCCTCTAGAAACTAGAATATAGTATTAATCATAGCAAGCCCACTCTGGTGGTGTTCCTTCACAACCGACCACCAGAGCGGTGCCACCGGTATAATGTCCGCTCATGGCGCCGAACGAAGTCTTTTTTTAAGGCAAGCTATAAGACTTACATGAATAAGTTTTAAACAAATTTTGTTTGTTGAGCAAACGTTTTTATACCACCCTACTCTATCTCATTGTTCGATTCTCCGTAGTTTTCTAATGGGAGACAACTTACTCGAAATACGTCCGTTCCGAAAATCGGAAAATCATAGAAACCATGGAGAACAAATGCGTATATGGGATATTTAAAAGCAAGACGCATTTTATATTTTGTTACAGGCAGAAACAATGTATGTATTTCTGCCCGTTTGCATTTCTGCCACTTTATCAATTTCAATGGGCTAGGGGTCACAAGAGGTTACGACGTAACGCGGCCATGGGGTCATGAGGTCAAACGTGAGAAATGTTAATAATTTATCACGGATGTTCTCTTTACAAATATTTTTTTTTTCAAAGATGCACAACATCTCACACTTTCTCTTCATTCTCGATGAGATATCTATCGCCAAAGATACCCTTGTTGTGTGACCTCAAAATACTGCCGAAGGCTATAACTCAGAAACCGTTAGTCGGATCGGACTACAACTTGTTCAGGCGTGTTCAGAGCACAAGACTATCATGTACACACATTTTGGTCCAAATACAAAATTTAGTGGGTGCAAAATAGGAAAATTTTTGGTCGATCTGTCGTGGAACGCACCAGCTGGTCAATGTTACACGTGCCGCGGGCGGTGCACGTCCTTACTGCTACAGCTGGTGAATGTCGCCACGAAGCTTGCCATTTTGCTCAGAAAACCCACTCACTACAGACAACCAGCCAACTATCGGGAGATGACCAGCATTGCGGGCGAACCAGATGCGATGGTACGGAATGCACAGGCGCTCAAACTTGCTGCGTTTATTTACAGAGAATACAAAACTACAGTAAGACGTGCACGCGCACTAAATAAGGAAAAAACAGGTCCACCGGGTAACTTGGCCGATACACACGTCTCAAAATCATGTAAAACTAAACAGTGCTTCCTATGCGTCCCTTCATCCACCACACGTCCACGCACACCCACGCACCATCCCTCACAGTCGAGACGGCGGGACCGCAGCAGCCTGAGCCTCACAGCATAATAGTGTGCACCCGGCGCTGGTAAAGGCGGGAGCGAACGGCGCGCCTTGGCCAGCTCGGCCGGTTCAGGCGGCTGTACACATGACCCGGCCCGTCCTATCACCCAGTCCCAGCTGGCAGACCGCGCCAGTCGGGGCGGCTGTACACGTGACCCGGACCGTCCTATCACCCAGTCCCAGCTGGCAGACCGCGTCAGTCGGGGCGGCTGTACACGTGACCCGGACCGTCCTATCACCCAGTCCCAGCTGGCAGACCGCGTCAGTCGGGGCGGCTGTACACGTGACCCGGACCGTCCTATCACCCAGTCCCAGCTGGCAGACCGCGTCAGTCGGGGCGGCTGTACACGTAACCCGGCCCGTCCTATCACCCAGTCCCAGCAGGCAGACCGCGCCAGGCAGCCAGTCTAGTCCGGCGGCTCCACACGTGACCTGTCCCATCTGATCGCCCAGTTCCAGCAGGCAGACCGCGCCAGGCAGCCAGTCTAGGCCGGGCGAATGGCGGCGCGACGGTGCTGCCGCGCGGCGACCGTCGGCGGAAGCTCACTCGGGTCCGCCGACCGCCTGCTGCTGCGAGGTAGGTCGCATCGCCGACTTTTGACCCTGGGCTACGCAGGAGCGCGCTACACTCTCGAACAGCTTCTCTATCTCGGGAGCGCAGTGCACAAACTCGTGGTTCCAGAAGTCGAAGGTCGGATTCTTGATGAGCTCGATGAACGTGATGAGAAGCCCCCACGGGTGTGGCCGGTTCACAATAAGTCGCTCCAGCAGCACCCTGTCGGCGGGTCAGGCCAGGTCAGGTCAGACCAGGTCACTGCTCAAGTGAGCATATCATGTCATGTCAGATCAGGTCATGCCACCATCGGACAACCGACGACAAACTCACGGCAGCCGCGGTCACCACAGCAGAGACCAACAACACGTGACTTCAACATGCTTCTAGTTACCACAGGTAGCATGAGCAGGTGAGAACAAATCAGATACAATCAAGTCCAGCTAGGCTCAGCCGGATGCGTTCAAGGGCCAATATGATTATCGATAAAAGGTACAGCACACAGATGGTTTGCATCAGCTTCGGGTCAGCAATCAGCTAGGGAAGATTAGCAAGGGAAAAACTGCATCAAGCAGCTTTGTGCACGGTGAATGTTAAGGGGTTCCACCACACACGCTGCAGCCGCAATGTTAAAATAATGGTTTTTCGTTGGGTGTGAGATGTCGAAACGATGACAGTAGGATGTAGAGATTTGCCATGGAAGCATGCTACTTAAGATACTGTTTCAATCCTTCAAGCTCAATTTTGAGCCAATAATGTACTCATAAGTGTATGTTTTTGGTGTAATTTGTAAGGCACCTAATATAGTGATACATATGTTAACGACAGCGATTGCAATGCCATGTTGCCAGCAGATGGTATCGTTTAACAGACCACATAATAGTATATCGCTGTACCTGGGATTGTGTTAGGAGATGCTTGTGTAATCAATCTGTAATGGTGATGATAAGCATGCTACTTGTACGCAAAATAATCTTAAAACGAGCCATGGGGACTTCATAAGCACACATCAATAAGCAAGATGTGGAGACTTCCATGGAAATAATGGGTATTCAGTGCTCAGAAAGTGGTATATTCCACCATATTTCACGAATAATTTATCACTGTGCACCGACCCCTTCACCACACACCCCGAACAACCCTGACTTTACCCAGGTCACACTCACCTGGTAATCTGTTCCTGGATAGCGGCGGTATTGGCCTCAGCGAATAGGTACAGCAGCAGGTTCAGAAAGTAGTTGGTGTGGCTGTTCGGGTAGCGAAGCTGGTTTGCAATTGCATTCAGGAACAAATACCGACCTGCGGGCCGAGAGCGAGTGTTGTGAAATCCCGAGCGTGCAAAGCCACTGAGTGGCAACAGGCAGTCCTGGCAGCTGTCGGAGCATAACGGTACAGGTCGCCCCCCACCCCGTATGGCAGCCGTCAGGTGGCCGGCTGTCGGAGCATAACGGTACAGGTCGCCCGCCCCCGTATGGCAGCCGTCAGGTGGCCGGCTGTCGGAGCATAACGGTACAGGTCGCCCCCCCGTATGGCAGCCGTCAGGTGGCCGGCTGTCAGAACATAACGGCACAGTTCGCCCCCCCCCCCGTATGGCAGCCGTCAGGTGGCCGGCTGTCGGAATATAACGGCACAGTTCGCCCCCCGTATGGCAGCCGTCAGGTAAAAACGTGACATACTGGGACGCCGACATTGGTACCAGTCTGCACGTCGCCGGGATCCCGAAGTGCACCTCAGTTCACGGGCCCAGACAAACGTGTGCGTCGCGCTACAATAACAGGGAAATAACTGCCAATTTGGCGTAAAGAGGAAAAGTAAGTTCTCCAAGTCATTAAATAAAAACCAGGGGAATTGAACATCGATATCCATAGATAATGGTTTAAAAAAACATTTTACTGTACTCTATGCCGTCGTGTGACAGCAAGCCCTTTTCCCACCACTGTCTCCTCCATTGGCGACTTGCCACAGCAAGCTCCTTTCCAATCACTGCCCCCCTCCATTGCCAACTCGTGACAGCAAGCTCCTTTCCCACCACTGTCTCCTCCATTGCCAACTTGTGACAGTAAGCTCTTTTCCCACTACTGTCCCCTCCATTGCCGGCTTGCGACAGCAAGCCGTCTTCTCCACCACCGTCTTCTCCATTGCTGACTTGTAACAGCAAGCTCCTTTCCCCACCACTGCCTACCCCTTTACACGAAAACTGCATGCTTATTACATACCTATTAATTGCAGGTGAAATTTATGTGCAACTGCCCTATATCTCACCACGCATGTTTTCGTGCTGTCCGACCGCACAGGCGTCCGGGTGCCTGCAGCGTACCAGGTATGCACTGGCTAGATGAGGTGACTAAAGGCGGTTCCATGATGTGACTACACCTCACCCTTCGTACTCGGCAGCTAGTCTTCGTGTGAACATACCTCACACTCCGTACCCAGGCCTCTCCCCCTCGGTGTACACATATCTAACACTCCGTACCCAGGCCGCTCTCCTCGGTGTGGACATCATCCTACGCTCCGTATCCAAACCGCTCCCCTCGGTGTGGACATCATCTTACTCTCTGTACCCAGGCCTTTCTCCCCTCGGTGTGGACATCATCTTACTCTCCGTACCCAGGCCTTTCTTCCCTCGGTGTGGACATCATCTTACTCTCCGTACCCAGGCCTTTCTCCCCTCGGTGTGGACATCACCTTACTCGCTGTACCCAGGCCGCTCCTTTCGATGTGGCTGTGGACATATCTGACCCTCCACATCCAGGTCGACTGTCATGCCCTGAAACATGTCCATGTGACGCTGCGGACATATCTCACCCTCCGTATCCAGGTCGACTGCCAGGCTCTGGAAGATGTCCATGTGACTGCTGTGCGTGATGGTTTGCCGGCTCGGCTGCAGGCCCTTGGCCTGGATGGCGGTGATCGCCTGCGTGCCCACGTACAGCACCAGCGCGTTGATGAGCTGCACGTGGTAGCGGCAGCCTGGCTCGGCGCCGCTCTGCAGCGCCGACCTCAGGTCCGTTACGAACGTGACGGGCGTGCGCGTCTTGAGGTACGTGTCCAGCTCCTGTACGGGGCGAGTGGCACACGTCACACACGTGGCAGCCGGGCCGGCTCCAGTGGCCAGGTGTCACCACAGTGATAAATTATTCATGAAATAGGGTGGAATATACACTTTCTGAACACTCAATCGACATCCTTCTTCAAGAAGTATCGACATCCTGCTCCTTGATGGATGCCTATGAAGTATTTGTGTCTCTTTTCTAACAGTATCTCATTCATAAGTAGCATATGCATGCTCTGGACAGGAAATTGTGATACACAAACATTTCGCAATGCAATTTCAGGTACAGGGACTACCTATGTGATAGGGCGTGCAATACCAGTTTATAACATAGTTATTATTCCCCTCTCCCGAATTTAGCTCTTCTTAAATTATGAATATCAAAACAAGTGATAAAGGTACAGTCATAAGTACCTACACCATTTACTCAAATTTGAGTCTGGATGACATCAAAAGCATTTTAAATGACACTAATTTCACGGCAAATTTCGACATCCTACTGTGCTTGTTTTGACATCTCACACCTAACGAAAAGCCATTATTTTAACCCTGTGTCACCATCGCCGCACATGGGGGCGCTGTGCGCTACGACCGTACGGCTGGGAGCTGAGTAGGGCATTCACCCGGACAACTGGACACGCTGTGGTGTCGACTGGTTTCCCTGGGAACGACAGGTTTTCTCATTCCCCTCTCAGCCTCTGGGTTCGTTTGGCAAATCTCACAAGCAGTAGCTCATACATACCATAGTTGGTTAGAACAACCTGTTACCATTTTGTCTGCACCTGAAATATCTGCACTCCGCCTACCCTACTATACACAGTATGCTACACATACTGTACTTGACCCTTGACAATGCTGAAGTCTAATGTGCTCGCAATTGCTTCGTCTTTCCATGCCCTGACTGCGTGAGGATGCCAATTTTCGCTTCCGGAGGAAGACGCCTGGGATGACAGACCCTGCCTACGTCGGTATTTCAGCTGCCCCTGTATTGACGCGACAGCTATTATCACGTCATCGACTCTGCATCGGCTATCGATTCATGGTCTCGACAAACCCACCAATTGTCGCTAAAACTCGCGACAGGACACTCCACCATCTGTAGCCAAAACTATCGACAGGACACCCCACCAATTGTCGCTAAAACTCGCGACAGGACACCCCACCATCTGTAGCCAAAACTAGCGACAGGACACCCCACCATGCGCCGTTAAATCTCCCGACAGGACACTCCACCATCTGTGGCCAAAACTCGCAGCAGCACTCACTGGCGGGCGTCATTCTACTGGAAAGGCTCCTGACGTAGCTGGCATAGCTGGGAGAAAACAACTCTAACACCCGACTATTGCAGCATCATTATTTTGCCACTGTCTTCATCATTCCAACTAACACTCAAGTTGTATGACCTGACATGAACGTAAGCCGTTATTTTTGGTGGCTATAAATACACTTGACCAGAGTACGAAAAACACACGCAAAAAGATCACAGGAACGCCAGTAAAAGATCCTCTAGTTGAAATGATTTCGTGGTCGAGGGTCAGAAGGTTCGACAGTCCGAGCACTAAGTGCTTTCTCATCTCTCAGCTGCTATGCATTCAGCAGTTCACTCACGTTCTTGAACGTCTGTGGCTGGATGAGGCTGGCGAAGTTCGTCTGGATCATAGGCGCCTCCCGGATCTCCGTTATGAGGTCCACCTGCAATTCACCCTGTCCTTCCGGTTAGCGTCTCAATTTTACCACCAATCTCTCCACCCGATGACCAGGCCCGCGGCCAGAACAACACAGCCTGTCCACACTGCACGGCGACGGTCACCCCGTATATTACAACTGTATTTTGATTTTACGCAACAGATGTCAATCGCTCATCACAGACGAAGTCATGCTACTAAAAATACAAGCATACAACATTCACGGGCAACTAGTCTCAGGTTAGCTCAGGCCACGAATTGAAAATCAGGAAAACAAATATAAACCTACTAATCAACACAACAGAGGTGGGAGCAGGAGAACGTACCTGCAGCTTGCTGGTGAACGGGTCCGGTGGCGGCATGTTGCGCGGGAACGCCGACAACACCAGGTTCCGCATCTGAGGTTACACCAGCTCATGTCAGACAGGCTGTCGGTGATCGTATTGGGCGGGAACGTTGACAACACCAGGTTCCACATCTGAGGTTACACCAGCTCATGTCAGACAGGCTGTCGGTGACCGTATTGGGCGGGAACGCCGACAACACCAAATGCCTCACCGGTGGTTAGCGATTTGATCATGTTCGGTCGGTTCAGTACCAGTCTGGACACCGACAATACCAGATCCCTCGCTAGTGACTAGCTACTGGGCCAGGTCCGGTCGGTTCAGGGTCGACAACATAAGTCCCGTGACCAGCGGTTAGCCACAGGGTCAGGTCCGGTCAGTTCAGGGTCGACAACACCAGCTCCCTGACCAGCGGTAAGCCACGACCGCTGGTCGTGGTTCAGGGCCAGTCTGGATGACAAGTTTAACAAATATCACCTTTGGAATATAAAACCAGCTATTCTCAAAATGGAATTTAGTAATTGCATACAGCTTAACATCTTACCATGGTAGCGCTTTACCACATAACTACACACATACTAAAGAAGATGAACTGATCTACTTACTCCTATGAACATTACTATGGGCACTGTTATGGCCAACGCCCTCAGATCGTCCCTACCGCATTAAACACACCACGAAATCCATTCAACAGTACTACTAGATACACATAGCTTGCCAGACAAATACACAGCATGAGACAGTTCTGGAATTCCGGAGTGTGCCATGCAGACAAACTATTGCAATCAAAGCAATGTAATAAAACCGACGTTAACATGAAAATGTGCAATACAAAACACAAAATCGCAAAACAAAATAAGCATACATAGTTTGTTTCTAAGCATGCCAATGCTGACGAACTTAACATTTAGGTGCTGAAGAAGAACAACTAAACTGTTGGCTATAGTGTCAAATCAAGTGCATTATTATTCAGCGTGTGCAACTTTTGGGTGCTGAAAGATAGGGTAAAAAAAAATTCCAGTTTTATTCCAGCGCTGGTACGATGTTGCGACGTTACACCGACCTGTATGCAGTTAGGCGGTATGACGTCACAGAAGTTGTAGTGGTAGTCACAGAGGAACTCTGGAAAGTCGTGCAGCAGCACCAACAACACGCGCAGGCAGCCCTTGTACAGGATGGTGATGGGCTTGGCCAGCTCGGCGTTCCGCAGGAACGGCGATAAGAAGTGGAACAGGTCGATCAGCAGCTGCGCGTACGGTCCCCAGCCCTGGCGGAGACAAACATCAGACAGAAGTCAGTGGGGTTCACCATGGACCCAGCCCTGGCCAACATACGCCAGTCAGTGGCTCAGTACGGACCCCAGCCCTGGTGGAGACAAACATCAGACATAAGTCAGTGGGGTTCACCATGGACCCAGCCCTGGCCAACACACACCAGACAGTGGCTCAGTACGGTCCCCAGCCCTGGTGGAGACACACAGACAGAGATCAGTGGGGTTCATTACGGACCAAGCCCCGGCCAACATACACTAGACAAGAGCTAAGTACTGACCCTAACCATGGCCAACACAACAGACAGGGGCTCAGTACCAACCGGTAGAAACGGTACGGTAGAAACTCACACCAGACAAGGGCTCAGTACCGACCTCAACCCTGGTAGAGACCCACACCAGACAAAGGCTCAGTACGGACCCATCCCTGGTAGACACACACCAGGCAGGGGCCCAGTACGGACCCCAGACCTGGTCGAGACGCACCAGACAATGGACCAGTACGGACCAATCCCTGGTAGAGACACACACCAGACAATGGACCAGTACGGACCCCAGACCTGGTCGAGACGCACCAGACAATGGACCAGTACGGACCAATCCCTGGTAGAGACACACACCAGACAATGGATCAGTACGGACCCCAATCCTGATGGAGACGCACCAGACGATGGATCAGTACGGACTCCATCTCTGGTAGAGACTCACACCAGACAAAGGCTCAGTACGGACCGCAATCCTGGCGGAGACGCACCAGACAGGCATCAGTGGAGCTGGGCGGTTATAGTCAGTAACAAACAGACACGTGCTACGGCCACCTAAGCCGGCCCTGGTAATCCTGGCGGAGACGCACTAGACAGGCATCAGTGGAGCTGGTCGGTTATAGTCAGTAACAAACAGACACGTGCTACGGCCACCTAAGCCGGCCCTGGTAATCCTGGCGGAGACGCACCAGACAGGCATCAGTGGAGCTGGGCGGTTATAGTCAGTAACAAACAGACACGTGCTACGGCCACCTAAGCCGGCCCTGGTAATCCTGGCGGAGACGCACCAGACAGGCATCAGTGGAGCTGGGCGGTTATAGTCAGTAACACACAGACACGTGCTACGGCCACCTAAGCCGGCCCTGGTAATCCTGGCGGAGACGCACCAGACAGGCATCAGTGGAGCTGGGCGGTTATAGTCAGTAACACACAGACACGTGCTACGGCCACCTAAGCCGGCCCTGGTAATCCTGGCGGAGACGCACCAGACAGGCATCAGTGGAGCTGGGCGGTTATAGTCAGTAACACACAGACACGTGCTACGGCCACCTAAGCCGGCCCTGGTAACAACAAGACCAATACAAACACCACAAATGCACACAATATTACATAGAAACAGCAAATGATTGTAGGCGCGTGATAAGTAAGGATACACCTGCCGATCGCATGTAATCCGCCTGCATCGCATTTACCCTCCCCTCCGTCGCTGTCACTCCTCTGAGAGTGACAGTCAGCGGCACCATGGCCTCGACTGCGGGCAGGTACCGCTGCTCCCCCCGGAGACTGACAGTCAGCGGCACCATGGCCTCGACTGCGGGCAGGTACCGCTGCTCCCCCCGGAGACTGACAGTCAGCGGCACCATGGCCTCGACTGCGGGCAGGTACCGCTGCTCCCCCCGGAGACTGACAGTCAGCGGCACCATGGCCTCGACTGCGGGCAGGTACCGCTGCTCCCCCCCGGAGACTGACAGTCAGCGGCACCATGGCCTCGACTGCGGGCAGGTACCGCTGCTCCCCCCGGAGACTGACAGTCAGCGGCACCATGGCCTCGACTGCGGGCAGGTACCGCTGCTCCCCCCGGAGACTGACAGTCAGCGGCACCATGGCCTCGACTGCGGGCAGGTACCGCTGCTCCCCCCCGGAGACTGACAGTCAGCGGCACCATGGCCTCGACTGCGGGCAGGTACCGCTGCTCCCCCCCGGAGACTGACAGTCAGCGGCACCATGGCCTCGACTGCGGGCAGGTACCGCTGCTCCCCCCGGAGACTGACAGTCAGCGGCACCATGGCCTCGACTGCGGGCAGGTAACACTGTCTGAGAGGGGGGGCAGTCAGGGGTTGGTGCTGTCACCTCCCCCGCCCGCTTCAACCTAACCTCAACTGTGACCTTCCCCTCAACCTAACCTTAACTGTGGCCCTCCGCCTCAACCTAACCTCAACTGTGACCCTCCACATCAACCCAACCTTAACTGTGTCCATCCACCTCAACCTAACCTCAACTGTGACCCCCCTGCCTCAACCCAACCTTAACTGTGTCCCTCCGCTTGCTCCGCTACCGATCTCCACCGACAACGAACGCAACGTCGCCGGTCTACCACGACGACCACCGCTGCGGGCGGGGACATTTCCCCATAGAGAGCAGACCAGGCTCGAGCGGGCCGTCCAAAACTGGCCGGGCCAGCTGACCTTGTGGTGCGGCGTGACGGCTAGCATACGGCCGATGAAAACTCGGTGCGAGACGACGTCCAGCCACGCGTAGGCGAAGCCGGGTGCCTTCTGCGGCCGCAGGATGTGCAGCACGTTGCAGAAGGCCGTCAGCACCTGCCGGGCAGCACACAGCCAGTCAGACGTCCCACAACGGCCACTGTGGGCAGCACACAGCCAGTCAGACGTCCCACAACCGTCACTGTGGGCAGCACACAGCCAGTCAGACGTCCCACAACCGTCACTGTGGGCAGCACACAGCCAGTCAGACGTCCCACAACCGTCACTGTGGGCAGCACACAGCCAGTCAGACGTCCCACAACGGTCACTGTGGGCAGCACACAGCCAGTCAGACGTCCCACAATGGTCACTGTGGGCAGCACCCAGCCAGTCAGACGTCCCACAACCATCACTGTGGGCAGCACACAGCCAGTCAGACGTCCCACAACCGTCACTGTGGGCAGCACACAGCCAGTCAGACGTCCCACAACCGTCACTGTGGGCAGCAGCACAGCCAGTCAGACGTCCCACAACCGTCACTGTGGGCAGCACACAGCCAGTCAGACGTCCCACAACCGTCACTGTGGGCAGCACACAGCCAGTCAGACGTCCCACAACCGTCACTGTGGGCAGCACACAGCCAGTCAGACGTCCCACAACCGTCACTGCGGGCAGCACCGACCCCAGTCAGACGTCCCACAATGGTCACTGTGGGCAGCACACAGCCAGTCAGACGTCCCACAACGGTCAACTGCTATTGCCAGGGTTGGCAAAACAAATAGACAAGACTAGTTTTGTCCAGACGAATGGTTTTAGCCGGTCTTAACTGGCTAAACCGGATAAAACTGGACAAAACTAAAATCCTAGGAGTGATAAATTAAGAAGTTATTTTCGTATAGCTCATACACTAAAACAATATGCATGCTAGGTTGGTTATTGGTTTTACGACACGTCGACCGTTGAGTCATGTAGCATCGCCAATCCCTCACGCAGATTGGTCGCGGGCGAAGAGTAGCGACAGGTGAGACTCGAACCCACAACCTTTCGATTGTGAGACGAGCATCTTACCCCTAGACCACTCGTTCCCTATGCATGCTAATCACAATACAATGATTTACATAAGCAGTCGATACCTGGTCCTATGCATTCAATACATATGTACCTAGCAGTACCGTACCATATTGTAGTGGGACATTTTATTAGTTTTTTCTTCAGTGCATTATCTTTTTTTTAAACTCTGGGTTGTTAACTCTCCTGCTGGATAGCACACCAGTTCTCATGCAGTTGCCTGTTGAATGCACGTAGCAAAGAAGCAGGGACGACATCCATAAAGAGAGCTCCACCTGGGCACAGCTCAGATTCATTGTCCATGTTATTCTGGAGTAGAGCGTAGTTACTCTCAGACTACGTACATTCCTTGATGTGAAATATGTAAAGTAAGGCCGTCCATTTTCGCTCTGCTCTCTTCAGATCCAGCGATTAAACAACTTGAGGTTGTTCTCTCCCCTCCAGATTCCAGGGGTGATGGGCTGAGCCACGAAGGATACCCTATGCTTGGCAGAATAAACTAACATGCAATAAAGAAGGCGTCAGTTTTTAGCGGACCCCTCAGTTGCTCCGTTCAATTGTACGTAGCCATTTCAGATTGTCCTTTCCACAAATGAAAACTTGCTTTGAAATCTTCGTGATCTGATACGTTTCTAATCCCTCCAGTCTACGGCCTATCTCGGAGCTGTGGCGTCAAAGCTGGTTATTTGTTTGTTTATTGGGCGGTTCCGCACTTTTTGCACGATCACGGCTAATGGCGCCGCCCACACTGTTTCGCCGGTGGGCCGCGGGATTGGGAAATGTCCCCAGTGGTGAGAGTGTTGAAACTGGGACCTTTGGTACTTAGAGCTCAACACCTCAACCACTCGGCCATCCCCGCCCCTCCCCCAAAGCTTGTTAAATATCCACCATTTATCTACTGCAATGAAAAATAACAAAACATTGCTCTGATTACAAATATTTTTAAAGCTTACGCAGTCGGTTTAGCCACTGTTAGCACTATGGCTGACATTCGATGAGTCATTGCACCTGTTTGAGGTCAGGGAACCATAGCTTGGTCATCAAATGGTCATCATAGCTTGGTCACACAACTGTTTTCCACACAAGATACACACAACGTGACGCAGAGCAGCCATCACGCTAATGAAGCTCATAAGCGAATGACCTTATTTGACCAGAAGTATAAATAGTGTGGTGCATAGCTGTTAGAAACTGTATTCTGGCATAGATATCACTTAAGAACACAATTAAGAACATCATTTAAGAACACAAGAACACGTATTTACAGGACTATATATCTTCTGGTAAGTTTAGCGGTTCCATTATCTCAGAAAACATAAGAAGAAAAAGCGAAACCCTCATGTTCGCACTTTACTTTACGGCATGGTGGTACCTTCTTTATATTCCGTGGTTTCGTTCACCTGACTACTTGCTACACCACAATTATACCCAAGTAATTCATGGATGTGACCAAAAAACGTAAGTGGCGAAGGGTCAGACTGACATGCAAATTTCGATTCTGATTAAACGCTATGAAACAATTGAGCACTTTGTGTAAACCAAGAGTGTAGTGATGGGTAAGGAGGACGCTGTCCAAAGCAGCAACTACTACATGGAAATGCAAAGCAAACTTCTTTTTGCTTGATTACTGAGCATCGTTACAAAGTTTTTTTTATTGCTTCCTTGCCTGGTGATATCGATGAAAGGAACATTGGTCCAGCCAAAGTAATCAATAAAGCAGTATATTCCCGTCAATGTATCCCGAGATTCTTCTTCCACTAGTTGTCCCCAGCAGCTGCTCTGCCAAGTTGACGAGTCTGTGCTTGACCGCACAGCGCCAACAGACTGTCCAAGTCACACGTCTGTCCTCGTCCGTCACGTATAAACAATTCTGAAGCTGACCGCTGGTTTAGTCACACTCGTATGCGACAGTGACGAGCTTGGCCGCCACTCCAGACATACATCCTATAGCAAATGCTATCCCAGGCAACGTCTCCTGTGCCGGACAATTTGGCTTGCGTGACATCACAGCGAACTAAATGCTGAGACACGATCATTCTCACTCTCGCCCAACACCACGAGTGCAGACGTGACCCACGGTAGGGCAGGGGGACGCGGCCTTCGACCTGGAAGCTGATAGCTACCGACCTGGAAGTTGATGGCCTCCAGAACCGACTCTGGTGCGTTGAGCTCCAGCAGCAGCATGATGAAGATGCGATGGTAGGGCAGCTGCTGGAACTCCGTCTTGCGCACCTCGTGGTCCTGTAGCAGCACGCCCGTGACGATGCCCAGCACCTGGCCAGCGTCACGCGTCGCACGTCACTACTCGGCCACGACCGCACGGTCGCGCATCACCCCGGGGCGTCATGAGGTCGTGCTCCGAACTCACGACTCCGACGTCGCTCCCGTTCAGCTCATACAGTACATCCGATGTTATAAAATTGTATTTGGCTATTTGACCTTGGCACAGAACTTAACTTTTTATTTATATTGTCAAAATGGCACCATTCGATATTTCAGCGACAAAACAAATGATACTTTTCGGAGAGGATAACATTCTGAACAACAAAATCCAGGGCAAGTGTCTTTTGTCAGCCATGCTGCTGACCGAGTGCCGCCAGTCAGACTGTTCAGTCACCACCGCCAGTCGGACTGTTCGATCACTGACTGACCACCGCCAGTCGGACTGTTGGATCACTGACCGACCACCGCCAGTCGGACTGTTGGATCCCTGACCGACCACCGCCAGTCGGACTGTTCAATCCCTGACCGACCACCGCCAGTCGGACTGTTGGATCACTAACACGCATGCACTCCCTGCTGACATGACAACATCCACCCCAGATGGACCAGATAGCCGACCACACAACCACGCCACTTGAACTGACAGTCTGCCTTCACCTCGAGAAGCATGGTCCGATGGTATTTACCCTCACTTCGGGCAGTCTGGTCTGAGAGTATCCACCCTCACCTTTAGCAGCCTGGTCCGATGGCATCTACCTTCACCTCCAGCAGCCTCGTCCCATGGTTTCTGCCCTCACCTCGGGCAGCCTAGTCCGATGCTATCTACCCTCACCTCCAGCAGCCTGGACCGATGGTGTCTACCCCTCGGGCAGCCTGGTCCGATGGTATCCACCCTCACCTCCAGCAGCCTGGTCCCATGGTATCTGCCCTCACCTCGAGAAGCCTGGTCTGATGGTGTCTACCCTCACCTCCAGCTGCCTGGTCCGATGGTATCCACCCTCACCTTCAGCAGCCTGGATCGATGGTGTCTAACCCCTCGGGCAGCCTGGTCCCACGGTATCTACCCTCACCTCAGACAGCCTCGTCCGATGGTATCCACCCTCACCTCCAGCAGCCCGGTCCCATGGTGTCTAACTCACCTCTTTGTCAGGGCCCTGGTGACCTCACGTTGTTGAACGTCGTCCACTTCGCCCTACCCAGCGGGCTGATGAACACCCTCACCTTATTGAGCAGGTTGATCTTGGAGACGGCGTGAGGCGACTCGCCGCTGTGTTTGACCAGCAGCGCTATGAGGCGCACGAACGCGTCCAGTGTGCGGAAACACTTGGCGCGCACCATAGCGGGGGTGCCTACGGTCGGGTCGGTGAGAGCTCGGTAACACAGGTCCACGCACATCTGCGTCGATAATCGGAAGAAGCGCGTGATGAGGTCGTCCGTCTTGAGGATACCTTGCACGTTCATCTGGAGGGCACAGGTGCCGACCGGTGTCAAACTGAAGTCAGACACCAGGCATGGTTCGATGGCTTTAAATAGATAATGCAACACAACACAAGTTCGGCAAAGCTATAAATACGATATGCTACGCAAATATAATAAAATGATTTCGTTTTATTATTGGGTGGTTCGCGACGCACTTTATGAACGTTCAAGACTAATGGCGCCGCCCACACTGTTTCGCCGTTGGGCCGCGGGATTGGAAAATTTCCCAAGCGGAGCGAATGCTGAACCCGAGACCTTTGGTACCCAGAGCCCAACACCTTAACCATTCGGCCATCCCTGCCCGCAATAAAATTATTTCAATATACAATAGGATAAAAGGAAATATCCTATGATGTCCGATTGCTAGGCGGGGTAATTTAGTACTGCATTCCTGGGCAACTGAATTCACAGCGCGTATCGAAGCGCTTTCATTTCAACGAGTCCATTTCCCAGGCGGTTTCAAGGCGTCCAAAACATTACAAAAAATAAATAAATTTAATCCGTATTCTTGCTGGGGTGGCTTTATGAACCAGGGCTCTATTGCTAAGCAGAGCTTGTTGCGTGAACCTTGGCCCCACCACCCGATCCATGAATTCCAGTTCAACGGCAAATTTAGACCGAAAGATTAACGTGCCGTCAATGCACCGACACGGCCGCCCGGTAGCTCTTGCCCGGCCTTATCGGGCCAGCTGCCAACTGACCCTCCCAGTCGGGGGCTAAATGCGAGCGCGTGAAGCGACTCGAACCCTGTGTTGCCAGGACAGGGGAGACCAGTGCAGGCCAGCGCTCTAACCAACTGAGATACCGGGGCGGCAAAACGGTTACTCCGTAAACTAACTTACTATCCAAACACATTCCCAGCGTATTCACGCATAACGGAATGCGCTAGCTCCAGGACTTCAACAACACAGCTCTGCACTAGTAAAGGCATGCGAAGCGCGAAGTAGGCGGTCGTGAGTGAGCGTCGCAAGTTTTGCCTGTCCAATTAATCGTACTCTACGCCGGGAGGTTCTAGAGACGCTGCTCCTCTGCCAACGTTGCCGATAGGTGCGCGGAGGCGCCGACTCTCCTCAGCCAGTCCAAATCCAGCCGTCAGGCCTCTTGACATCTGGCTTGTGTTGATCATCCACCAAAGATTCACTGTCTCACCCATTTTTAGTTGATTGGTTGGTTATTGGTTTTACAAGTCGACCGTTCAGCCATATAGCGTCGCCAATCTCTCACGCCGCCATTTTTAGTTGAACAAAAGACGGTGGTGCCATGGCAGATTAATTACATGTATCCACTGCTCACGTGGTTGCCGGAGGGGAGGGGGAGGAGCAACCGTATCAGGAGTAGCCATATTTGGTTTGCGGCGAAAAACCCTCCAGAAAAAAAACTTAGGAAGCCAGTCACTAAATTTTGGGGAACACGGAAGTGCCCTAGTTGCACTTGCTCACGTGATTGGTAGGACCGTGCCCATGTTGCTAAGACTAAGTAATGCATCATTTCACAATGCTGTTGATATGTTGCGTTTCATAATCAGTGTCCTGAATCACGAGAAACCCTTGAACCACCTGAGAACGAACAAACAAGATCGATACTGAACTAGTTTCGTCTGTGAGACTGCGCCCGATCGTTCGGTCACTGGGGCACCCGCCGCGCTCGGTCGCTGGCTCCCACTGAACAACCGGTTCTCGCCACGCCGATCGGCCCGGACGCCGCCGTTCACCTGGTGCACGATGATGGTGAACGCCTTGGTGGAGTCGCGGCCGGAGCCGGGCGCGTGGTAGAGCTGCACCCACTCGCGCAGCAGGTATTCGGTCTTGTCCTGCATGTCGGGCGGGTCGTCGAACTCGCGCGCCTGCGAGATGCCCTTGTGGATGTGCGCCGTCGGTCCGCCGGGACTGCGGTCGGCCGGCAGCGGCCCGTCGTGCACCACCACCGCCGTGCTCGTGCCGTCCCGGCCGGTGCCGTTGCGCACCATCTCCAGGAAGTTTGGAATGTTGTCCGGACAGCTGACGGCGCAGACGGCACAATCGGAGGTCGGGACTCACTGATACACCCTGATCAGTGTAACGGTTGATTGATTACTTGGGTTTAAGGGTGTGCCGACAACAGGGTCATTTGGCGCTCTTGACCAGTGTAACGGTGGAATACACGGCACCCGCCGGCGCTCGCACTGCTGGTCTGGCTGTCAACGCAACCAGCTCCAGCAGCAATGGCTTCTTCATACATGCTGTCATGTGATATGGCATTCATGTCATATACCGTCATACATCACTCCAATATGTGCCATTGCCATAAGTGAAGTCGTGATCTATGACCACTTCGCGCTTTGAAGTGTACGTTTAAGGTACACTTTTAATATAATGCACACATGCCAGCTTACACCGTAAGCCAGTAGGATCAAATAAAACATATTCTTGGTGAACACTGGACAGTGACAGAAAAATCAGAGAAAACTCCATGAATCTGGCCACATTACACTCTGGTCAGCCCGTTCAACAAGACACAGGCGAGGAAAAAGATTGCGGTTATCCGCAATCATTTTCCTCGCCTGTGTTCCGTCCGGCGCTATATTCAGTGTCATACCAACTCTCAAGCACGGGTCGCTGCACCAAGATGGCTTTTAATCACACCGAGGCTTTGACACTGTGGCGACCGCATTGATGGCTGCTGTCGTGGTATTTCCAACTTCTCGGGGTTAGATTTCCTAGCCTTCCCTCCCGCAAACTTGATCAAAAGGCACCGTTCCCAGCAACTACCTTTATAATGGACCGAAGTGGAGAACGGCCGATTCTCATCGTGGGGCCAAACATTCATGCACCGGGTATTGAACTGAACTTAGTGTCGACGAGTCTCTAATAATGAATGGACATTGCACATCTCGAAACGAAATTGCCACCCATATTGATAGTCATGGAGGTGGTCGCCATACGACAGGTACGATACCCCCAGTCGTACCCACGCTCCACCAGTCCTGGAGGTGGCGGGCCGTACGTCAGGTACGATACCCCCAGTCGTACCCACGCTCCACCAGTCCTGGAGGTGGGTGGGCCGTACGTCAGGTACAATACTCCCAGTCGTACCCACGCCCCACCAGTCCTGGAGGTGGCGGGCCGTACGTCAGGTACAATACCCCCAGTCGTACCCACGCTCCACCAGTCCTGGAGGTGGGTGGGCCGTACGTCAGGTACGATACCCCCAGTCGTACCCACGCTCCACCAGTCCTGGAGGTGGCTGGGCCTACGTCAGGTACGATACCCCCAGTCGTACCCACGCCCCACCAGTCCTGGAGGTGGCGGGCCGTACGTCAGGTACGATACCCCCAGTCGTACCCACGCTCCGCCAGTCCTGGAGGTGGGTGGGCCTACGTCAGGTACGATACCCCCAGTCGTACCCACGCTCCACCAGTCCTGGAGGTGGCGGGCCGTACGTCAGGTACGATACCCCCAGTCGTACCCACGCTCCACCAGTCCTGGAGGTGGCGGGCCCTACGACAGGTACGATACCCCCAGTCGTACCCACGCTCCACCAGTCCTGGTGGTGGCGAGCCGCACGCCAGATACGGTACCTTTGCTATTTTAATTTCCGCTCCACTACATGCTGTCCGGGGCCCGTCAGCCACCGCAAGAGGACGCTCCTTCCTCCAACCCACCGAATGCATCTTCAGCCAAGGAAGAGCCACACACCGACGAGAAACCCACCTGTCACTTATCCTCCAACGGGTCAGGTGAGAACGGCCTATCACTGTTACCAGGGTAGTGCAGGACAACTCCGTGCAGAACACAGTGTCGTGTCGTGTCGTGTCGTGTCGTGTCGTGTTGTGTTGTGTTGTGTTGTGTTGTGTTGTGTTGTGTTGTGTTGTGTTGTGTCGTGACGTGCGCCAAAGCCGCACGTCTAGATATTGAACTGACGCCCGAGCCAGCAGCTGACAGGTAGTCAGCAGACGTGTCTTACCACGGCTGCTGGGTGAGTTTGGGGAGCCCCCGAGCAAGAACAGCTGACAGGCAGTCAGCAGACGTCTCTTACCACGGCTGCTGGGTGAGTTTGGTGAGCGCCCGAGCCAACAGCAGCAGACGTCTCTTACCACGGCTTCTGGGTGAGTTGTTTGTTGGGGTGTGAGCGCCCGAGCCAGCAGCTGACAGGCAGTCAGCAGACGTCTCTTACCACGGCTGCTGGGTGAGTTTGGTGAGCGCCTGAGCCAGCAGCTGACAGTCAGCAGACGTCTCTTACCACGGCTTCTGGGTGAGTTTGGTGAGCGCCTGAGCCTGCAGCTGACAGGCAGACAGCAGACGTCTCTTACCACGGCTGCTGGGTGAGTTTGGTGAGCGCCCGAGCCAGCAGCTGACAGGCAGTCAGCAGACGTCTCTTACCACGGCTGCTGGGTGAGTTTGGTGAGCGCCTGAGCCAGCAGACGTCTCTTACCACGGCTTCTGGGTGAGTTTGGTGAGCGCCTGAGCCAGCAGCTGACAGGCAGTCAGCAGACGTCTCTTACCACGGCTGCTGGGTGAGTTTGGTGAGGCCGAGCCAGCAGCTGACAGGCAGTCAGCAGACGTCTCTTACCACGGTGTGGGTGAGTTTGGGAGCGCCAGCAGCTGACAGGCAGTCAGCAGACGTCTCTTACCACGGCTGCTGGGTGAGTTTGGTGAGGGCCTCCAGGGTGTTGATGAACTCGCAGTCGGCCGGCAGGCTGGTGCGGTCGTCCACCACGAACGTCTGTACAACAGGCTCGACAGGTCGGCCCGGCACACGTGACGGCCGGCGGGCAATCACACCAGCACGTGACACAGGGGTGGACTTTGTCACGTGAGCACAGCTAGCGGCACCAGCTGGCCACTCGTCACACCGCGCAATGGCAACCAGGGCACACAACGTGACGGAGACGGTGCCACAGCACGTGACGAAGGTGCTGCCACATCACGCGACGAAGACGGGGCCTGAAGACGCGATAAAGACGGGACATGAAGACGTGACGACAACGGGACCTGAAGGCATAATAAAGGCGGTGCCTGAAGACGTGATAAAGACAGGACCTGAAGACGCGGTGAAGACGAATCACATCACGTGATATGTTTGATCACATGACAATGGATCCCTACACGTAAGAATTAGGTCACATTCGTTTCGTGTAGTCAGCCATCGCAGTGCGGGTGGGGGGGCGACCATTCGACCCATAATGATTTTCGGAGGGAACTCCTGAACCGCTTACTTATCGCATTGGAATTTGGCATACCTTCCATCACTCCAATTGCGCACATTGCATACAAATGCGCTCTATGCCCTTAAGATACCACACATAGGGTGGTTTAATATCAGGTCACGATCTCCTCTCAATGCAGTTTTTGGATGCACCTTGAAACATTTCTTTATAAACAAACCGCGCAAGGTACAGCCAAAGGTATAATATGGGAGTATAGACAAATGATAGCCGAAAAAGTAAAACTACAAAATGTGACCTCAGATGAGGCCCATATGTGAACTAAAGGGTTGAACTAGAGAAATGTTTCCTCGCGCACAACTTTCTAACTATTGATTCTTCTTTTCAAAACACGGAATGTATGTTCTGGAAAATTATCTTCTCTAAAAGCGTGCCATGTTCAAAGTCATTATCAAGTCAGGTCACTGGGACATAACCTTACAAGATTCAAACATACATACATTTCAGGCGCTCTAGGGGCTAACATACGGATTATTGGGGAACACAAATGACAAAAGCAAGGTTTCGGGAAATCCAAACCGTACAATTGTATGCGACTGACATCAAATTATGCAATGCGCAGCATTGCACAATTGCATTCGAGTGCCATAAGCCAGTCGAATTGCTGTAGAACACCACATACATAGCCGAATTTGTATCGTCAAAACGACGTCCGGGCAGTCAGGTTAAACAATCGCTGTAGCTGAGCGATGAAGTGACAGCTAGTGATATCCAACATCCGAATGCAGTAGCGGATCTGATTGAGATAACCAGGGATCCAACTATTTGTGTAAGTAGACCGAGGAGCAAAATATGATTGGTATTGAGCGGAACAAACAGCATACATACCAAACGCCTCGAATATGCTTTATCTAACGTCCCAAAAAATCGACGATCAGATCAGACTTATTCGAATGCCAACATTTTAC